>BHDV01016800.1:67637-106555 GCA_005406045.1 Adoxophyes honmai | reverse complement strand
GGCTGGACATGTCACAGCACAAAAATACTCCTGTACAACATTTCTCCACCATGTTCTTAGCAAATAAATATTCATTTCATTTCAATGGTAACATAAACAGATAGAACCTGAATTCGGGTCTGGTGATGATAATCTATGAACAAGCGCTAATGTTACCGCTCTGTTGGGTTAATGTTACCGCTCTGCTGGGTTGGATTTCGTGGTATAATTATTACTATTTGATATTACGCAAAAATACTTTAATTTAGAACCAAACTTACAACCAAAAAATATCATAGTTGTTCATAAAACTTTCTTTTAAGAATTAAGAATCAAGTCTCTTAACAACTTGATTTCAAGAAGTCCCGTTAAAAAGTACCTTCAAGTAAAGCAATTGTTTAGTCAATAAATCCCGCCATAAAATTATGTAGTAAAAGAAAAACAGCTTGCAAAAGCAAATCCTCGGCCGGGCGCTTATTAGTATTCCGCCGCGCTCTCGATTCTTCACAAAAGACTTGAGGGAAACATATTTTTTCACAGTTCCATAATTTCAATTAAGAAGACAGCATTACCGTGGGGACGGGTGAGATTCTCAATGAGTGTGAGGGAAAACAAGTATCTATTGGCGACGAAAACTTTTGCCAAGATTTTAAAATCGAAAGATTCGATGTTTCCACAACCCCACATCTCTGCCAGTTTGGAAGTTGAAGTGTTATTAGTGCTGGTTAAGAAAATACTAGGCAGTAAAATAGATTATCACCACATCATGACCTAGAGATGCGGTGTAAGCCATTCGGGCTCTACTAAACCGATTCTGGATACTTTTCATATGGTATGGCCTCTTTTCAGAATATCGCCGATCTGTTCGAGATACAATCTTCGAGGGCGCCCTCGACCGAGTTACCCTAAAAAAAAACTGTCATATGTTATGGACCATGGTCTAGGGTTACTTGCAGTATGACTTAAATCTTGATTTAGTCCTACAAAATTCCTTTTTTACCTGAGGCACTACCAGTAGTGTCAAGTCTCCACTGGTAGTGCCAAGCAATACTGCCCAAGGTAAAAAAACGGCATAAAACACCGCAGCATGTCAGGGTAAAAATTATTTTTTCCCATAGTTTTGTGCCATCCCACAGAACTACGGGCTGTATGTTTTCACAGAGCGTCTTGTCAAATTGGCCTTCGCGTTGTGGTGAAAGAGAAGTGGTTGATACGGCTCTACAAGAAAAGTACAACAATTTGTTAAAAATACAGTTACTTTCTCTTCTATCACACGCCGCCAGTAACATTACAGTCCTATGTTGTGACATAAATCTGCTAAAGTGAACTACGCTTTATCAACGAACGATAGAGGTTGATAATGCGAATGTGACACACAAACTTAATCGTTCTCATAAAGATAATGGCAGATAACTGTTGTTATGTCATTTAATTATTCGGTCGTTATATCACACTACGGACTGGAATCGTCTATGGTTATGTGCGTTTAATTGGCTATAATATAATACAGAACGGATGTGGTACTTATGTGAATTTCATTTAGGAGTTTATGGGTGTCAATATTCAATTTGACTGGAATGTTCGAACTGTTATTTTTAGAGATATTAGATACGTATTTTTACGCTAGAGTAACCGCAATTAAATACTCACACATTAAGAAATTATACTGATTTCTGCTGTGAATACTTTAATAGTAATTATTATGGAGAATATGGAATCACCTGGCTATATTTCTTTGTTGATAGAGACGAAATCGTCGTCTAAAACTGGTAACAACAGGAACAACACAAATACGTATTTTGTGGTAACTGTCGATTAAGGCTACCTCGAGCCAACTCCTACTTTCTATAGCATAGCATAGCGCTTACTGCAGTGGCAATTCTGCCTAATGTCCTTATCTTATGAAACAAGAAGGCTAACTAAGGAATTAATCCAATCAATGCAAAACGCCTAATTAGCAGCACATTAAATATGACTCGAATACATGTAATTAAAAGGTAAACAACCGAATTAATGTTATCCAATCTTGCTTTACGTAACTTCCGATTCGCCTCTCAGCACATCCTGAGTGTGAGCGTGTTTATAAACAAATTGTTCGTGTATAGGCACAGAATCTCATCCCAAGTATACAATACATCTATTGACGCTACACCGTTATTATTTTCTAAGATATTATAGGAAATCCTAGAGAAATAGAACCAAGAAAACGTTCGAAAAAAAACTCTAAGCTTCTGCTTTGCACTTCTCGTCAGTTTTGCTGTTAGTACAGTCGACAAAGAAATTGGTCTACCCCCTCAAGATCGATATTCATTTGAACCTCATGAAACAACAAGGTCGATTTCCCCTCGCCATAATATTATGACAGTGACAATGTCAACCTTGTGACAATTTTGATCTCACAGAAACTTTTGTCAAAAGTGGTAGACCACTTTCTTGGCCCACCGTACCTAACTATTAACGGCGATAAGTTTGGTATTGTTATTCTAACAATACCTAAAACAACATTCATATTTTGTTATTCGGCGAATATGCTCAAAAAAGGTTGAGTACTTATCGATTACCTTTTTTTATCTGCGAATTCCAGATTAGAGCAACCTGCATCAGGTCGACGACCTTTCGTGTAAAATTAATCAAATTTCTTTTACATTAACAACAACAAATATGACAAAGGCTACTTTACTTGCAAGTTAAGTGTATAGGTAGATAAAAGATGTTACGATGTGGCAACACGCAGTTCTCAATTTCATATTCAAATCTGGCACTGCGCATTGATTTCTCGGTTACTATCTCGGTGTGTCGTAGTATTTTTGTCTTTCTCTAACCGGTGCAGTCGAGAAGAGACGCAGTTATTGATAGATGGGTTTTGCCAATACAAGATTATAAGGAATAGTAGCGGAAAACAATGTTATAAGTACTTAGAACATCCACGTACGCATCCACGGAGTAGGTACAGATTTTTAGAATAAGACGAATGTGTAAGAAAGACATTAGAAGGCTTTTAAGCACGGCATAGATAGGCGCGAGTCAACACCCGCGCGAGAAAGGTGTAGTCTATCTCACGCGCCACTCGACACGCGCCTAGCAGTGCCAAGCTGACTGGCAATAGGCGATCGTCGATGTACAAAGATGTGTAAGGGTCGATTTAACCTCACGAAAATCAATATTAATCTTGGAATAAAATGAAGATGAAGAGAAGATACCTTACCCACTATTTGAAAAAAAAAATATACTCGGGAGTACAGAGCGACTTACTCCAAAACTAGATTTTGTTGTCGTTTGGGTGGAGGCACTTTAAAATGCAGATTTGCATACGAGTTCCTGATCAAAAGAAATTAAGATAAAATGGTTTCATTCGTTGGTAGAAATGAAAGGAAACTAGGTGTATTGTGCTAAACCTTACTGCTTTTCCATCTTTCTTGTGTTACTTTAGAGACCACGTGTATCGGAGACAGCTCACGAACCACTTCAGCACTGGCTGCAAGCTTTTGTGACACTGACAGGTGCCATATGTGATAGTCAGTACATTTACGACTAGTAATTAACTCGATGTATTTATGTATGTATATTTAGTAATTTATACTAAATCACCTTATCGTATCCAGGTAGGATCATCAGGTTGAATGACCTTCGGTGACAGCCGGCAAGCTATGCTATCGCTACACGAGCATGCTTTCACGGAAACGGATAGGCAGTTCGCGGTAAGGCGAGCCGAGCTATGATAACCGCGATAAGCTATCGCTATCAGTAGATGGTGGCGGCATCTAGTCTAGAATGCTGGGAACTATTCGTTATCTCCGACCCTAAAGAAAGGAGTGCTCGGATGGTGATAGTGCGATAACTGTAGTGGCTTAGCTGTCGCCAAATCAAATGATGCATAAATTGAGAGTAACCTTAAGAGTCAGTGTTTTATCTAACTCTTTGCAACTCAGAAATCAGTGTGTGTTGCAAGATTCGGTCAAAAATATCGATATGCCTATCTCTGTCCCGTTACTAAGAAAACCAAGGAAATTATCGTTAACACGTTAGCGGCCCACCACACTTTAGTAGAAGAAATCGGTGATGCTCGTGGCAACCAACGGTTTAATAACCCTTCAAAGTAAAAAAAAATGACTTGAGTACTTTTGTATGACAAAATTGCGCGAGTGCTTAATACTTTTGGCCAAAGCTGTACACAAAGTTCCTGCCAAATCTCAACCGAATTAAAATTAATCAGTGTCCGGATTAGATTAACTTTCTGTCTATAATAGTATAGAACTGATGGAAGCTAGGTAAAGATTAAGTCATGCTGAAGTTAAAAATAGAATCACTGTCGCGCAAAATACCTAGAGCTTAATAAAGCTGCGTAGTTGAAACAAGAACGGCTCTTTTTTATACGAACCAGATCGTTCCTAAATAATGTGTTGACGTTATTTTTGTTTAAGTTGATGTTGATAACAAATGCGTAAATTGATTGCGACAATGTAAACATTGAATATGTGATATACAAGCCGAACCTTGTGGACAACATCGCGAATGTACGATTATCATTAAGACATTACTAACCTCTGTAAACTACTACGAGCAAGGTCCAAAAATGTTGGCCAAATAAAACATTTTTTTTCATCAGGGACACATACGTAAACATAGTATCGTATCGTATGACTCTTTATGGCACCTAAAACAAGCTATGTGATGTGAACGAATAATTATGAAATTACTTTCAGCCAATTTAGCCATAAATCACCTGGATTAAACGGTTTGTTAAAAAAACCTTTCGGTTCTGAAAATCACTTTCGCCATTTCAATGTAAATGGTGAATACCTCCACGACTGATTTAAGGAAAAATCCGCCAAGTACATGAATAAATGGCACGCCCCATCATTGTTCACAATTGTTGCAATATAAAGTCATTTTTCGACAATACACTCGTATGACTCGACAGATTTTTTCAAAAAAATTTAAATAGCAATTACTTACTTTACAGACGGCCAGTATTACTGGCTATAGCGTGACAATAAGAAATATTATGTGATGTGATTCAAACAAACACAAAAATAAAGTTTAATTGTGATAATGACAAAGATGCGTAGAGCCTTCATTTTCAGGACAAGCAAGCTCATTCCTTGAAGATCTCCCGAGTTACTACAGCACGTACATTCCAGATCTTTGACGGGTATAACATAAAATCTGCTTAGAACGTACTCTGTTAGATTAGTAACCCTAAGTAGGTACCATTACCACGTGTTTAGTAACCATATTAGATAACGACGACGTAAAAGAGAATTTACTTCCACGAAAGACCGCTAGCGCTGTTGGAATTCGCCATACATGAAGACGGAAGGGCAGAAGGTTACTCGAACAGTCTTCGTAGACATTACTTTTAGTTAGTTCCAATGAACTAGTAACCCCTTAGAATATAATGGCAGATAGTAGGAATAGAATATCCATGCAGAGATTGCAGGGACTGAGAGATATCTACTATAAACAGTAATCCAAAATATCCAAGTCTGCTAGATATTGCCTGGACACCGATACATGGAGCGACTCTACGTCTAATACATTTATTTGTAGTTCTACACCGATTCTTAAGAAAAACGAGTCTGAATCGAGCTTGTTCTGCTATTTCGTATATTCATCATGATCAGTCCAAAACCGAGATAGCCGTAATCCATTTGATAAATCTCGTAATGATGAAATATCCAACTCAAGGGACAACGTCGTATTAAGTTTAACACATTAAACGCCACGCATGTATTTCCATTTCCAAATGGTGTAGGCAGAGCAAACGAAACTTTACTTCGAAAACCATGACGATTTCTCGTCACGTAGCCACTTTCAACACAGTTTTATGTTTAAAGTTAGATAAAGGGGTAAAATGGTGGCATTGCTAGCATGTCGTCTAAAGCACACCTTAACTTACATTCCGTCTCTTACACAGAAGAAACGGAGGTGTTTAATTCTAAACCGGACACACTGCAGGGGGAAATTTAATTTAGTTTGAGGAAAAAAGTGGGTGATGGTGATATTCATTACAACTGCGCAATCAAATCGAACTAGAAGCGAGGGTGAAACAGGATACATATTAATTTATATTGGTTTCCTTAATAAGTCGAATCTAGTTTTCCTCGAGGCAAACCGGAAGACGCTAACGTTCATAAAATATTTGTCGGTATCGGAAAAAAAATTGGCACCGTACTTTAATTAAATCCTGAAACATCCTTTGAAGCAACGCTACGTGCCTGTAAAGGTGATTGTACTCTTGATTATAAACTGGGATCCTAACTTTCTCTATCATTGAAAGTTAGGCCATTATCGATTTTAGATTAGAACCGTTTTGTCTCTAAAGATTTCTACCGAAAACGCACCGGCATTACACGAGTTGGATAGGGGACTTTGTCAAGCAGTAGGCGTAATCACTTTTAGAAATTGTAGCTACAAGTTACGACACGTCTAATTTACTAGGGAACCAATTCAGGTAGTTTCTTTTGCATGATTCCTAAATAAGTACGTGCCCAACAAATGTAAACTTTAGCTCGCCAACTTTTGGCCTTAAAGCTTTAACGTTTTATGAAACTAACTACATATTGCCTTAAGACCCTAAATCGTTGCCATTCTGATGTTTTCTAAATTTATATAATAAATTCGTAATAAATTCCGCGTGGTGTCAAGTTTAGAATAAAACCTCACCAATTATTCCATTAGTGTCGTAAGAGACAATCAATGAAAGGTTTAGGTTTGTATGCTTTAGGCGACAGGCTAGCAACCTGTCCATCTCTAGACCTAAAATTATAACAATGTCACATTTCGTGTGCTCCAGTCTACCCTATTTTGAAATACAGGCGTAATGTTCATGTATACATACATACATACATATTCTCACGCCTGTATTCCCAGGAGGGGTAGGCAGAGCACATGAATTCAAAAATCCAGTGCCACGTTTAGCAAATTAAGGGTAACCAAATGGCCAAACGTGATATTGTTCATGTATGTATGTGATAAATTCAAGAGAAATAATGACATAAAGCACGACAGGAAAGGGAAAACAGTATACTCAAACGCGCTCGGAATCACGATTGTTTTAAAATTGACAGGTCAAACCTAATCTCGCTTTAAAGTTAAAACAAAGGTAGCGTAACGCGATCACGGTCGAAACCCATGTCCATGAAGCCAATTGATCCAAAAAATCATTTCGCTTAAGTAAATAGACGGTTAGGAATTGGTTTGCTATACGAAAGCATTTTACCGAGACACTCGGTATCGTGATGGCTTTACTCCGTCAAGCTCATGCCGATTTTGAACGCGTTAGACAATAGCACTGCAGGATATAATAAATACGTGCTATACCCCACGTATGTAAGTGACTCAGAACTCCGCCAATACCGCGCCACTGCCGTAGAAAAAAGATTAATGCTCATACAGTATTAAAAACACATACGACTTTTCATCGCGGACGTGCAACCTTCTATTTGTTGTCACAGCTTGCTTATAACCGCGATCAACTTATTGTATTTATGCATCCCTGTCGCCAAGCGAGAGCAAATTTGCATTACGGTTCAAATTCCGTCTTTTTAGGGTTCCACGTCTCGTAAAAGAAAAAAGGAATCGATGTAAAATCGCTTTATGTCTATCTGTTTATCTGTCTATTAAGAACCTTTTTCTCAGGAACGCGTGGAGTGGAGATATGCCATTGAGATTGCTACCAAAAACAGTTGGTTCCTTACAGCTGTGAAAAATAAAAACTCAAAATCTACGCAATAAAAAATCGTTTATTGACACAAAGGAACCAAAAACCAATAGTGTCCATAAGATCTTACAATGAAATTTGATATGAACCTTTGTAATGTAGCATAAAGTATGCCATAAGTAAAGGAAGAAATTGACTTACGTTTCAAAAAAACATACTTTTGAGATTACAAGTTTTTTTTACAGTTGGCATAAGTTTGTCTTTCAATCCGTTATCCTTGACAGTGTTTTTGCTTGATAACGACTAATGTTGTGACCCTTAGTGCAAGAGTCCTACTCGCACTTGGCCGACCGGTTACTTTATGTCAACCTTGAAAAGAAAATGTAAGTACATAGGTACAAAACAAATCTTACCCAAGATTATCTTCCGACAAATTGTTACGCGTCTAGAATATTTCTAATAAACTCGCACGCTGTAGTGTGGACTCAGCATGGCAACACACGCAAGTTGACTCGCACGCGAGATAGACTATCTGTCATTTTCTCACGTCTCCAGTTAGACAGTGACAGGTATAGTCCATACCGCACGCGACTCGACTTGCCGACCTTGCCGTGCTAGGCCGGCTGATTGAGATAACGCTTTCTGTGAATGATGTGACTTCAATTGACGTAGTTTATCTTGCAGTCACAATACACTGATAGTAGAAGTAACACAGGTTCTTAATATTAAGTCTTGAGAAAATACTGGGAAAGCTTTTATCATAATGCATCTTTGTTATTCTTAATCTTCGTGATAAGGATGGGTGTCTCCATGGTCCCCTAGTACGGAGATCTATCTGGGATGTTTATTTTTTATGGATTTGATTACGACACAGCTAATACCATAATACCATAAGGAGGGTAGCTAGAACACTTGACAGAGGTGCGGTGGTCGTACGAGGTCGCCCGTGATAATTTAGCTTAAAACAATATTATAAAATAAAATTAACAGGTACCTACCTAATCGTGAATGCGTTTGCCTTGATAGGCAACGTATTAAAGTAACGTTTGAAACGTGGTCAATAATCAAGACATACTTACAAATCGCAATTCACAGTAAAAAAAAAAGTAAAAAATAAACGAACTTATCCATCCGTCAATAGACCAGTGAATCCCAGAAAATAGACGACACACCTCTCGACTACCACAACACCTACAGGAGTTAACCAAACGAAACGGAATTCTTAATTATAATCAATAGAGAACTTTCATAGAATATCATGGCACCATCAAACAAATTGATTCCTGATCCACCGGTGAACGTCACAATGAACACTAGGAAGCTTGCCATTGGAGAGCAATGCAGTGTCACCATGACGTTGAATGCAAATAGATTCTATGGTGGGTCAGGGAGTCACTTGGTTCGAGGCGATACTTACCCTCTCGTGAAACTTGCTAGAGTCGTAGGACCGCTCGGAGCACAGGTTGTAAATCTTATAGTGGTCCTTGTGCATCTGTTCGAGGAACCTGTAGACCTCGTCGATGTGGTTCCGGTATACGCCCTCTAGCTTCTCGGCGGGGAAGCCCATCGCTATTACTCTTTCTGTAATATCTGGGGGGGTAGGTGGTTAAGGAAATAGAAAAAAATGTATTGGGATAACGGCATTAACTTTGAGCTCACATGTCTCGATGGTGATAGCGATAGCTTACAATTATCCCACATGGTGGATTGACTTTCTAGTAGTATAAAAAATACTTCCCTTAAACTTACATGCACTAAAATTTTCATAAATATGAAACCTTCAAATCACCTAGTCTCTGTGGATAGAAAATTTTTATCGTGTAAAGATTTTCCCGTTACGTACATTTGCATGTCAATCTTATTCATCTACTCTTCTCAATCTTAGAACCCATTGAGTTTAACAATTATATCCCCGCGCGTTGTCTAAGTTTAGAATAACACAGTTTCTTCTGTGAATCAAAGTAGGTAAGATAAGATGCAACGACTTCATTAAATCAGGTGTCCATTTTTTAAAAGGTGAGAGTATGATTTTGTTTGATGAAGGCATGATTTAAGTTAAGGTATGATTTAAACCTAGTACTAAACGTGGCTACATTAATAGCCATAGTTCTGACTATGTAACGTTTCGTGTGCTAATGCATTTGATTTATGTTTATATCGCCATTTTCTTTGTTCATGCCATCATAACCTATACTGGAAGATGGTTACGCGCGCTCATTGAATGTCATCTTAAGATACTCCGATTGACTGAAGATATGTACTAGCATTTTTTAACGTGGATGACGAATTCACGACTGTCAAAACAGCGACTTAGCGCAATTTGGAGATACAGTTTTTACCTCCCCTTGCGAGGGGTTAAAATGTGATTGAAGTTTCGATATATTCCCTAATAAAGTACATTGAATGTCATCGAATTACGTCTAATTTCTGTAGCTTATAAAAATTATACGCTTTAATTCATTCGTCTTCAACACGCGCATTCTCGTGTCTACAAAAAAAAGGTCACACACGACCTCTTTATGCAGGCCACAAATACATTGTAGCGGCAGTGCCTCAGCCGCAGACTGAATTCATTTGTTTTTATTAGGTCAAAATGGTTGGCAACGTAATATTTCCTACGCCAGGTGAGCGTCTAAGGCCTCTGTCACACTGGCGCGGGGCGTTATCATAGCATGTCTTCGCGGGCCCTTGGCGCGAGGTCACACCGTGCCCCGCCCCCGCCTCGCTAAAAACGCGCGGGTCCATTGCGGGCCTTTGGCGAACTCCAGCAGTCAGCGGTGTTAGAAGATTGTTGGTCACGATAAGAACGCGCGATTAAATTCTAATATTTGTCCTAACCTACGATATTAGTAAAACCTACGATGATCGCGCGTATTCACATTCTATTTAGAACGATGCCTAAAGCTCCAAACGCACTGATAGCGGAAGCGGGGCGGCGCATCACGTGGTCGTGACGGTACGGTTGTAGTTGTAATATTCATGAAAGAGGACGTTTCGTTCATACTATCACGCCACCGCGCTGCGCCGCTCGACATCCGTTGTCAGGGCGGTTGGAGCCTAAGATCGCGCCAAGCGGACGCCCCGCGAACACCACGCGTCTATGTGACAGAGGCTTAAACGTTTATCAAAATTTGACGGATACAGGTGTTGCGGCTGTGGTCTGTTCAAGTCTCTTTTTAACTCATTTAATTATAATGAGATTTCCGCTTGTTAATAACTTACAACTTAACGAAACATTGCACTGGATTTATCTTTTGTCTATCGCGCTCGATATCTCCTTCGGGCATTATCTTGTACCGTTGGACACGGAAGGCGGATAGCAAAGCGTTTTCTTTATTTTACAAATAACACACCCTTTATTTGTTATCTAAGAGGATAGACGAAAGCTAATCTCGACAGGAGTGTATCCGTTTAATTTTACTATGTGCGAGTCTTAAAATGTGTTAAGGATAGACGAAATATTGCGCAATTTAACACCAGGCCAACACAATTAAACTAAAACACAGCCATTTCATACAAAACCGTTATTTAACGCCCTCACGTGCGAAGGACCTTCGCGAGAACCCAGAAGTTGAAAATTCAGTTTCAATCACAAAGCGGTTATGACGGGAGATGTAATCACTCATCAGTCAAATGGATATACAAAATGTTACAAGTCTGCGTCGCTTTACACGTGGTAGAACCCTGCTGCAGTGCTTAATGTATATCCTTATCATTAATATTATAAACTATCTGTTTCCCGCGACGCCGTCTGCGTATTAGCTTATCGAAATAAACCCCAGATTGTTATTATATTACATATTATTATTTAGCAGGTCATCAGAAAGAAGACTGCGTACCTACAATATGAACGACCATATATGATACATTACCCTAAACTTAAATTGGACACTTATGTTCCTCACTCATAGATCGATTTCGACGTAACATTGGAATGAAGGTAGTTTGCATCCTGTGGACAATG
The DNA here is from genome assembly GCA_005406045.1 of Adoxophyes honmai. Lineage (NCBI taxonomy): Eukaryota > Metazoa > Arthropoda > Insecta > Lepidoptera > Tortricidae > Adoxophyes > Adoxophyes honmai. The sequence continues at coordinate 94,949 of BHDV01016800.1, read as the reverse complement.
GTTACTTTTTATCCGGAAAAATGATCGTCCGCGGGATAGCGATAAGCGAGTAACTCACCCTTTCAAAAAACAATCGAAAGGCAATTTAAGGCCAATCCAAAGGCAATCTCCCGTATAAACGATCCGTGGCTCCAACCCAAAAATGTCCACGGCGGGCATGTCCAAACTTTGTAACTAATCGAAGCAGCGGTTTTAATTTCATTATAGATCCTTTGGGCCCTATAAAGCACGCGTATTCATTTTGGTACAAAGCAGTAAATTAATTAAAACATAGGGGTAACGGCGACCTTCCATTATAGACAGATAAGTACACATAGTAGGAACAATAGCGTGTGGACTTCACAATATGGCGGTAAATATTACGTTGAGCTAATTTCGAAGTCACTTTGCGAAATCATAAATTCATATTCAACCGGCTTGGCACAGCAAGGCGCGATTAGAGATGCGCGCGAGATAGACTATACCTGTCACTGTCTAACTAGGGACGTCAGAAAACGATAGGTATGCGTTTTGATGTGGTAAGCCTTCTGGTGTAGCTCCTTCTAACGTCCGTCACTCCCATAAGTCCCATACCGCCACTGAGACATAACAGCAGTAGAGAACAAAGGTCATTAATATACCGATTGCTACCTAGCAGTTCGAATCGAAGTATGGCCAGTGATATTTATTCTACATACATTCAAACATTAACTTAACGCTTATATTCTTAAATGGGATAGGCAGAGCATTTCGTATTTTCTGCCTACCCCATTTGGAAACAGGCATGATTGTATGAATTGTATGTAATTTTGGGCCGCCCGGTCTTTGGAATGCATAAGATCAAAACGTTTGCGAAATCATTTTTCCATCGGAACAGTTGATACTTGGCTTGATCTACGGAAAACCACTTGACACAGATACTTCGGAATTATAATCAAGGCAATGTCAGTATTTCTAGTTAGGAAGGACTCATACGATAGAGCGAGACAAGCAAGTCTTATAAACTCCATCGCAATCGGCATTACGTTATTTTTGATAGTCAATGTCTCCTTCAATCGACAGGTTAAATTTCTATGGATGACTATCGCTTTAGACTGTCACAGCAATGTAGAACACTCCTCAAACCCTGATTTAATTACGCGTGAATTACTTATTTCTACATCGACATTGGAAAAATAGTTCTTGCCAACAGACCAAGGGTGGTAGAGTTTAAAAAAAATCCTATGCACATCACAAGTTTTACAATAGCCTTACTAGCTTTCTAACTGTATTTTTTGTTACCATGAGCGAAAGCTAGAGGATAATTTGTGGTTAGTATTTTCAATTACCCTAACCCTTTCAGACCCGGCCAATACAATTGTGCGGGTTTTTAAATTGCATTTTTTTTTCGTTGATTTAACGTTAGAAGCGGACGGGCTCAGCACCACACGATTGCGCGAGTTCCAAAGTATCCCTTCCAATTCAAATTTCATACCTCAGGCAGTCGGTATGCAGGTTTGCATCCATCAAGTTTAGTATAAAATTTCGTTTCCGACTTTTATAAATGCAAGTAAATTAAATCTGATTTTTGCTTCCGGAGGATAAGTTATATATTGTTAGTTGTTTGAATTAGTAATTTTCCTACGTGATTTTGCTAATATCATTCATTATTTATTACTTATTTATGACTGTGGTGTGGCTAAACGAACTTTTATGAAACAATTGTGACACTCTGGGCCAGAGTGTTTTTATTTCGGGCATGTACGATATGACTAGCGTTTTTATTTTTAAGGTTTGGGACAGTGTTTCGGCTTTTAAATGATGCTGCCACAGAACATCTCTGGCGAAGACGGTAATTACAATGAGCAGGGCGTAATACTACCGCCAATTGATCATGTTTCCTCCATTATCATCACTTAAAGCCGGGAGCTGTTGTGATGATGATGATTCCTCGTTAACTACTCTGAGGTGGCAAAAGAAACGTTTTAGAAGTAAATCAATTCTAGAAGATACTCCTCGGACGGTTGAACCTGTTCACACGCCTGTAGAATATTTTGAAAATTACTTTACTGTAGAACTGTTGGAACAGTTTGCAATGACAAGTTAAATTTCATAAATATCAGATTTATAGTGAAAATGTTGACTATTTTCATAAATACATATCATTTCTTACTAACAATTTATATAAAAATCCCTTATTTGTTCGCAAATTACACAAAAGCCATTTTTACAGTTGAAAAACATAATTGTGATAACTGTACCATAGGGCCCGAGTTGATACGATTGTGTGATTTTCCAATTCTACGGATGATGTGTCGGGCCCACTAGAACACAATTGTGGGAGTCACAAATGTGTTAACGATAGTAAAGGCCCTCTGTTATACAATTGTTGGTGCCAAAATTTTCCGACTTGCAAATGGAAAATCCGGAAAATTTCCTCGGAAACGTAATCTACGCCTCAAATTTACTATAGATTGCATTTTTTCCTACGAAAATCGCCGTAGTTTAAGAGCCGGTCTGAAAGGGCTAATAACGTCATTGATTCCACTGAGATCACACTTTTCCTTAAATAACACCCTTCTATTTTTTCTAAGGAAAAGGACTAAAGAACATCTTAATACCTCTTTTGTCAAACTTGGAACCTAAATATTAGGTTGCAAGTGGCTTCCAAGCGTTAAAGTCATGTTTTTTTTCCTTACAGTGTTTTGTGTGCTCTACTACTCTATGTAGGAACACAGACGTGGTGTATGAATGTATGTAGTAATTCACGGAATGGATAAAATAAAATCAACTACGCTGCTAGAATCTCTAGTGTACTAATACTTAAAATAGAACTTTAAGTCCAAATGTAGACTAAGATGGCGCGAGACCATTAAAATAATGCGCTTATGTTAATTTGTAGGAAACGAATCTCGTTACAAAATCAAACCAAACATTTTATATGCGTTATGATAATACTGGTCTAGCGCATATTTTAACATCGTAACGAAATCGTGCAATTTCCGTCGTTGGAGCCACGATTCTTGGTGTCATCGACATATATCTCGATTACAAGCTGCCATAAAACTCAGTCTGGTGTACAAATGTAATCTCAAGATAGAGATTGATCTCGATGACACCAAGGAAGGCCTCTACGGACATCTAATAGCCATGAACTTAAACAATATCTTGTTAAAAACAATAAATTTTAAATATCCCTACCTAAAACTACCAATACCTACCTAAAATAATCATAATGCATCGTCAAAAGGCAGTTCTATCATCACCTCCAAGACGCTAGCCGCATTATCCCGCTGCACGGGTGTTTAGCCTTTGAGCGAGGTCTTTTTTGCACAGGTCTTTTAGGAGGCCTTGGAGTCTGACTACCACGGTCCCATCGTTTCGAAAGCAAACCAAGAACTTGCGCTTTGGAAAGACGTTAACGAAAACTCTACACTATACTCTACCCAACCACAGGTGATCAAAATCGCGGAGCTCGACAGAACGCATTGCGATTTGCACTTTCTTTTGCGGTTGAACGGCATGCGTCTCTCCTACACTACACCGATTAGAAAGAGACGAGACAGTTTAATTTGTCACACCGAGACGCAAGTGTCAACGAGGTGTCCAGTTGTAGCGATACGCGTGCTTGCAATATTAACGGCCGCACATATTTGACAATAGCATAGCAAGGTTATTATGTGCATATATAATTACGCCCGAGGATTGTGCAACACATTGTGTAATGCACAAATGTGTAAAATTCACGATTTGTATGCGAGGCATAGGTGTGAATTTGTATTTATTGCTAAAAACGTGGCCCGCAAAATGTGTTGGGTGGCCGATTCAATAGTGAATACTTAACGATTTAGGAAAGCAGAACCAATATCTGGAGCCTCTCAATTTCGGAATATTGGAACTCGGTAAGACAGCCGAATTACTTCCACATGAGGCATTAGTCCTTAGGCTGAGAATACACATGGCTCTTAGCGGGCACTTTTTTGTGGTATCTTGCACGAATGTGTGATATTTGTATGTAGATTAACATACGCCAAAATAAGACAGCTACAGGCTATATTCTCGGCCTTTTCATGGTCCGCTTAATATTTGCTCACAAATCACCTATAGCACATCCAGTTTAAGAAATGCTGGCTAAAATATAGCGATCGTAATTACAGTAGTCCTGTATAAAGTATAGTTCATATAGAATTGGCACAAACAAAAAAATCTAATAAAAAAAAAACGTATGTTCTAAATTTAAAAGTGACAATTACAATTTGTAGACAATATTTCGATGTTTTAATTGTGGGTATTTTGTGGACCTAGCTCAATTTATTTGAAAGTTTTCTGTAATGAAACTCAAAGTGAGAAAACTGATGGCGAACAAATTCACGGAAAATCCTTCATGATCTGGATCAAAGGTAGCTAAGGCACTGAATATTCACAAAAGTTCAATTTGTAGGTTCATAAAACGGTACAAGGATACCTTGTCCTTCGATAGGAAGGCACAGGTCAAACGTGAATCCGGTACCAAGAATACAGAACTGAAGAAAAGTGTGTTGAGAACTATTTAAAAAACCCAGGCCTCTCTGATTATGACTTATACCGTAAGTTCAATAAATGTCGCAGTACTGTGAGACGTATTCGTCTTCGAGCAGGCTACAAGAGCTATCGAGCTATTAAAAAGCCAAATCGTACCATGAAGCAGAACGTACAAGCTAAAAATCGAGCTCGATTGTTGTACGACAAAGTTTTGACCAAATTCAAAGGGTGCTTTTTGATGGACGATGAAACATGTGAAACTTGATTTCAAACAACTACCTGGCTCAAAATTTTACTTGGCTGATGCTAGGGGAAATGTTGACGAGAAATACAAGTTCATAAATTTGGAGAAATTTGCAAAAAAACATATGATTTGGCAAGGAATCTGTAGCTGTGGTTTTAAAACCAAGGCCTACGTGACATCTGGAACTATGACGTTGGATGTTTATATGAAAGAGTGCCTACAAAAACGTGTTCTGCCCTTCATTCGTGACCACTGGCTTCCCTTTAAGTTTTAGCCAGAGTAAGCTAGCTGCCACTACTCCAGAAAGGTATTAGAGTGGTACGAAAATAATAACGTGGATTATGTTCTCCGCGATATGAATTCGCAAAATTGCCCCCAGTTTCGCCCAATCGAGAATTATTGGGCAAATATGAAAAGCAAGTCGAAGAAGAGTGGTAAAATGGTCAAGGACCTTGATTCATTGCGATCCATGTGGAATCAACACATCAAAAATATTGACAAAAACACTGTTCAGAAGATGATAGGAACCATTAACAAAAGAGTTCGCTGCTATATTAATAACGAAGAAAATGTATTTATTTTTAGTACTCGATATAAAGTAAAATACATAATCTTTAATACCTATTACCCTAAATTTAGTTTTATTGAATAGATAAAAAAATGTAGCCAATACATTAAGTACCAATTCTATATGAACTATACTTTATCCCATTTGATCTCAGGTGCAATCTGGTTCAAGTGCATAAGGCTCTAGTAAAACCTGTGGAACCATTAACCGTTTTGTCCATCGGGTATATACTTTATCAAGGGCGACGACGACACCTCCTACCTTAGAAAAAAACAAGGCCGATTCAGCCTGGACACCTTTTTTATTATATTTTGGCATGTAGCCACATCTAAACTTGCATCCACCGCTATACGTGTCTTGACTCTAATCAATTAAGGCAATTAAACCAAAGACGAGACCGCCAAACGGCGCGAAGTGAAATGAGTCAGATCTTAACGAAATTTTAATAGGACCACCATGGAGGTATAACTTTTGAATTTTGCATGGCTCATTTACAATTAGCCGAGGCCCTTCTAATTGTTCAACGCTGGGCTACATGCCACGTATCGTCTCAGGTTGAACTTTGTGAACTCTCGGACTCAGAAACGTCAATTAATATGTAAAGCTCGATTAGACGTGACGCGGTAAGCTTGCGTAGTTACCTACTGGCAATGTTTCTGTCGTCCATCCACCGTTCAGGAAAGAAGAATACGTTGTTATTGATAAGAGGAAACTATTAAATATTTCACATCAATATACTCGTACATGTCAATTCAAATGACACACGTATTTTACAGTTGAGGATAACCTGGGCGAGCCAAATCGCGCCAACCATGTAGGTATCAGACGTCAGAAATTACAAAATATGTAGTTATTAATTCATTTTGCATAACGCAATCCCAATACGATAAAGTTTAACAAGAAATAGTAACGTCAGCAAACCTTAGCATTAGGAGACGCGTCAAAATTTAAATTACATAACACATAACTCTGCTTTGTTAACAAGTCTGCATAAGTGCTTTTAAATACCACAAGGTAAGCAAACTAGTAATCGGGTCACTTGATGGTAAGCACGATGGTGAACAGTGATATTCGCAATATCAGTCTAATTGAGGATGCTATGCTAACTCAGAGACAAGTCCCAAGCCCCAAATGACAGTAAAGCTTATTTCTAAAATGTTAGTAGTTTCTTCACATCGTTAGAAAATCTACGATGGTAAAATAACACTAAATCCAAAACACAAACTCACTCCAACGATTTCAAAACATCTGACTGCAGGTAACGGAACAAAACGAGACGCTACACACCAAAAGGTCATGGGCTGAAACGGGAACAAACGTTCTCAAATGCTACGTAGGTACATTCCCATTTTTCCGCCTTTCACCAGAAGTTAAAGCATTAAAATCCCCTTATAAGAGCACACACGTCAGTGAAACGTCTCTTTTAAAACCGTAGTCACGAGGATAAGTGAGCCGTGGCGTGCCGTCACGGGAACGTCACTATTGTGAGCTTACCCTATATGGGCAGATCAGAGGTGACCGCAACACGTTTGAAGCTCACCACAACCACAACGTAGGCACTAGGCAGTCGATAAATGGTAGGCCACATAACCACTACAACTCGGCGGTGGACCGGTGACAATAATTTCAAAGCTACGACGGAAAGTAAGTAAAGTTGACATAATCCTGTTGAATCTTTCTACTAACACGTTATCACAGGGATGTTTGAAAGATCAACTACGTGCACAACTGATTCTATTACAGTGGAAAAATCAAGCACTCTGCAACGACGCCATTCATGTTTGAGACAAAACGATTACAAAACGTCTCCTCATACATAACTGCATATCCTTTGATTTCATTTATCTACTAAGTGTTACTAAGTTTTTGATGGTTAAAACAAAAACTGCGACCAAGACGAAGCCGTGTAAGCTAAGAAGAGTTTAGTTCTTATTATTAATTATCTTCCGGTTACGAAATTTAAGACACGAACAGGTCGGGAGATGGATTAAGCTAGTGCTAACCTAGATAACCTAGGATGACCTAGGTAATCCATAACAAAAATATGGTATGCAGGAACTCTGAACGTGATTCCAACAAGCGGTAAATGCGCTAAATGCGCTACTCTAACAGATCTATCTATGTCATGGCGCTAATGTGTGGAGCTTTTTCCTGTAGTGACTATTAAAGGAAATAGTATGTAAGAAACAAATCATCAAACTTGAGGTACGGATACATTTCAAATAGCTGAAGGAATAGTGCGAGAAAACGTACGCTAGCAAAACCCAATACGTACGGATTATTCACGGAAATATACAGTAAAGCGAAGCAGTAAAGTAAATCAGCATAATGATCGTCGACGACAATGCAATTATAATTTTAAACGAGCAAAAAGACCAACATCAGCCCGGTTTCAAACGAACGTGAAAAACCCTTCATTGCAATACATATAATGAATTGACATTGACATGTTCCCTTTTTGTAACGGTTATGACAATATTATTTGCTTAACGGCACTTTCAGAATTAAAGCTGCAGTCGCATGGGAATATTCCAGCTATTTCAATCAATTCTATGAGCATAAAATTGTGCTCAATTCCATTACGCAGTTTCTGCCAGACTACACGACACCGTCTGAAAGTATTCTGATCCATAGGCAACGGCGTTCATTATTATAAAACGTTCTCGACTTTCATCCTTGAGAATTAGCGCAATATGATTAGAATTACGCAATCATTCACATTTTCAATCAGCATAGCCGTTCTAAGAATTCAAATTCAGCGATTATACCATGTATATCGTGTTCCATATGCAAGTATCATATAGTCTTTACTGAGTAATCAGTCGGAACGGTTAACATGAGAAAGTCTGGAAGTATAGAAGACACGTGTTTTTTTTTTCTAAAAATCAATGGCGTCAATATTGTAAGATTAATATCAAAAGATAACCGCCCTTAGACACATAAACGGATTTTTTTAGAGAGATCTTAAAGTCATCAAATTAGAAAACACACGTTTAAGTGTAGAAAACGAGTTTAAACTGGATATTATTGAAAGTAACATTTAACTTATCCTTACTAATATTATAAGTCAGAAAGTGAGTTTGTTTGTTTGTTTGTTTGTTCCGCTTTCACGCCGTAACTACTGAACCGATTGCTTTGAAATTTTGCAGACATAAGGATAGAAGTCCGGATTAAATAATAGGGTACTTTTTATCCCGGAAAAAATTGATGTTCCCTAAGGAAAACAAAAATATACTTTGCTTGATAGATCGATATCAATCGATGATAGATCGATATCAATCGATGATCGATCGATAGATGATAGATCGATGGCGCTGTGTGTCGTTTGAAACAAAAAGTTTTCTTATAGTTGTGCTTTATACCGCAATATAACCGAGTTCCACGCGGGCGGAGCCGCGGGCGGAAAGCTAGTTGTTAATAATGAATAATACCTAACAAGTAGCCACACAGGCTTTCCCATACGGTCCGTAGGTACATTTATACTCCTCGTCCTGTTTTAGTCGGCGATTTCAAAGGCAGCGATGTCATGCCACCGTATCAGTTACAGGGGAGTCAAATTCATTTCCAATATCTGTCGCCGTTGCCGCCTTGTCTGAGTCGACTCCAGACCAGACTCATGTGTACCTACCATTTAACACGTCAATTCATAAATAGGAATTAACGATTGTTCATTGTAAAGGAAACCACGCGGTTATTTCCTCAACCTTCCCGCAAGTCACTATTGGACGAAATTCGAGACTTAGCTTTTGCGTAAAAGGGATATTCCAGAATGTGTACGTATACTTGTAAAGCTCTGTCATTTCAATATTCCATTGTGCATTCAAATTTAAACAGTACATATGAGTTTAATTAGCACTTCATACAAGTTCAATTCGTGTATGAATCTTCCTATTTTGGTTACATAATATGTCAAATATTATGTCAAAGAAATTTATTTATCGTAGAATTTTTTAAACGATTATACCTAAGGCAACTGGAATATTGGATAGAAAAATTCAAGTTAACTTACTTACCTCTATTCGGAATTGGATTAAAGTTTTTTAAATCAAATTCAGACATAAGCTGTCTGGGTTTCACGGTAATTTTCGATTTAAATCAACGTAAATTCATTTATAATGTGACTAAATCATGATTTATTTATAAAGCCACAAACCGTACAATGGGATCGAACAAAATACCTATCCGATCCGTTTGCAGAGGGCTTAACAAAACCACGTACTATAATTAAAATAATTACTCGACCTAAACGAGAATCAGATATGAATAAAAATAGAAAACATTCGTGCATACATTACAAAGTAACAGTCCATATGAATGTACATGATTAGCAGTAAAAGTCAAGAACCCTCGGAATCCAATTAAATAAAGGATAGACAGACTGACGCATGCAAAGAGGGATAAACGACTATGCATTGTAAGCAATTAGATGTGAATCACCTCATGTGACCTACATATCGACTCGCAATTACAGTCTTCAGTATCGGACACCCTTTCATAAGCTAATTAGTGCAATGCGCGACTAATGCAAGTGCAGAATTTCTTTTGTTTGACGCATCAAACGTTCAGGTTCATGATGTCTGAATCACTTTTAATGATGCAAGACTCAATAACCTCATTAGCACTTGACAAGTAGCTAGACATAATCTACAAACGAAATAATAGTAATAAGGAATGGATTATACGTTTTGTTGTACGTATGTTCTTTTGTACGTGTGTCGAAGTTCTGTTCGCTTTGCACGGCAACACATGCGACTCGAATCACGCGCGAGATATATCTGTCATTTTCTGACGTCTCAAGTTAGACAGTGACAATTACCTTTCCATGGAAAGTCTGCTGATAGAATCTATCTACGACTGAAATCAAATTTTAGCAACAAAGACGCCTTAAATTCTGCCGCTGCCGCCGAAAAAAATGCATTGAACGACGTGCCACTAAATCACTACCAGACGTAAAATCAAGCAAACTTCGAAGGACCAAGTGTCACTGCGCTCATCACTTCGTTGCATCTGATTCGTGATTAACATTTAAGCAGTCACGTTGTAAGTTATGTTAACACTAACCAACCGATTTGCGCGCAGAGCACGGATTTCGTCGCGTTATATTTGCTCGTCCTAATTTCAATAACACTGTGTGGCCGACGTTGATGTAGAATACGTTGCAATCCGGTACATTGTAAACTCCCGTTCCGTTTAAAAGTGACGTATTGATGCCAATATTCAATTAATAAATTATACTTGACTGCGTCTGCACGAGTTGAACAGGAATTGCCAATGCCGCCATGCCATTTGCTAGGCTTTGGGCGTTCCTCCTCTATCCCATTAAACTACTGCCCCTTATAGACTTCAGTCCAGTTCGAAATTGCCTATGAATCTTTGGGAATACAGTTTGGGAATACCATAGAAGCAAAAACAATGTTTTTTCATATGGCAACTCCAGCAATCCCTAAATTCTGTTTCATTGGGGAAGGATTTCGAATTCGTGATTCCGGAAAAAAATAACCAGGCCGTTTTCAAGTCTAGAGTCTAGACCTAAATGGACATTGGACAAGCGTCACCAATCTTAGAACACAACATCGCTTACCTCCAGACGTGATAGTCGTCAAACGAAATCTAATGCATAAAAGGATTTTCGTGTTATCTGTCTTTCTCCTCAACTCCTTGGCTAGGTAGGCATTTATCTTCCAAATAAACTTTCTAGAGATTGTAATCTAGATGCGACCATCTCCTTAGGAAGTTCTCCTAATGGTGTACCACGAAGAGCTACGTTTCTTTTCATCGGATCAGATCATCCTCTTTTGAACTAAGTCCCTTAATAACCAAAGACATGACAAAGTTTAACTAGCAATAAGTATGGTATGGTACAGTTTTAACGACAACTTTAAACCCTATAGAAGAAGTAAATAAATGTATCAAAGTTAAAATGTTGCGCTTCATAGAACATCGATTCTTCGATCAATACGGTACGGATTTGGGTAAAGATATAACATACAAAAGACTACACTAATAACGGTTGAAATTGAATAGAAGAAATTGGACCAATTGTGCTCCATATAAAAGGAAAATTAACATACAAGACGTAGCCACATGTGAAGACACTCAAGGAAATAGGCACTCATTTAGGTTGCCAAGGCAACACAATGGCTTATTACCTAGGAAATAAATTTGTCTACTTATCTCATGAATATTAAACCAGATCAAACGCCCAACGTTCAACAATTCCACCGTAGCCATTGTTGTGGAGCTTTAATAAATCAACACGTCTTAAATCACTTCCCGTTACTCCAAACACTAGGAAACACGTCGAGGTCGAATGAAAAGCAATCAATCAAAACTAAACCCCAATCCCACTTCTGAAAACAACGTTGCTTGAAGCCTAAGGTCTCGAGGGGATGAGTCAATTTATCCACTCCGCCGAATCAACGGAAAGGTACTAGCCGGGCAATTACAAGTGGAAGCGAAAATAAAACTTAAATTGGTACAACGAAAGACAAGCCAGTCAAATTATCAAACGCGGGATTCTCGATAGCAACAGAGCAAAAAGTTGTTGGCATAGCAACATCTTGCTTAACAAGAGAAAAAAATATTCATGCCAGTGGAGTAAAAACTCGGGCCGTGAACAGCGGTGTCGGCTCACAATAGCGGCCCGCTCTCGCTTCCGCTCCCGCTACTTTCATATACATACTTACATACAGATCAAACATCGCGTTTCTTGAAAAGTAATACTAATCGTACTAGACTATGCACACTCGACTTATGTAAGGGATGAATTTGTTATTATTGTTATGCGAGTCTTTAATTTTATGATCTGATGAAAATTTAAAAGGCAAACTAAAAGCCATTCAAATACAACTTGACTAGACGCCTCATTAGCATTGTATTTAGGGATACTGAAAACCGTAACAAAAAATTTACTAAAGACAAAATTTTGGACTTTCATTTAGTCATAAGTTATATTCGAATTGGTGATAGCTGTCATTGTTTTCAGTAATTACCTTTTATTTAGTGTATGATTTTTATTTAATTAGTAATAATAACAACGCAAAAATCTTTCATGGTTGATGAGACTATTTACTTAAAACGCTATAAGATTATTATTTTTATAACCGCGACGCGCCTAGCGCAAGCGATTCGTTAGTGTGACATGATCATGCATAAAATGATACGTCCGTATTATATTATATCTCGCGTAATCGACGCGAAGGTGTATTATAAAAACTAGTGTCGTACCGTAGTCGTAGGTACCTTTAAAACGTGTTAAATGAATATCCAACACGTGCATTACTTTGCACGTGGCAGTATAACAGATACATTATACAACATAGACATAAACAAATAACTCAACCTATTACTAAATATACATTTATGTGCACTCCAAATGGAACCTTCGACTTTTTAGATCAAAATAGAACTAAAGCTTTAAGTTGTAATACTTGTAATACCTACGAGATTTTGGTAAATGACTTAATAGTTGCGTGTTGCAACACAGATCATGTATATCAATCATATAACTTGAATAATTAAATAGCTAAAAAGCTGCTAATATTATAAATCCTAGTGAAAATCGACAATAGGCTAGCAACCTGTTACTAAAATACCTCTTTCATCTATTACCACGAAACGTGAAATAGTCATTGTTTTAGCTATGCAGCTTTGTCTACCCCAATTTGGGTATATAGGCGTGAAGGCGTGATGTATGTAGGTATGTGTAAATAAAAATATAACTTTTTTAAGCTTCATCCAACACGTTGTTTCAACAACTATCAACATCAGCATAACAGAAGGGGACAGATAGGTCTACGGTTCCAATGATTCAATATGAAATATTTATGTTTAGATGTCGTCGGTGCAGGAGGTTAGACCAAACCTGTGTCGTCGGTCAGGGCGTGGGTGGATTAGCACCATCATTTGATTCTGACTTCTTTAGAAAACAGATCTTGAGGATAAATAACTGGGAGCAAATAATCTCTAATATTTTACAGGAACATCACGCCTGTATTCCCAGCACACACTTTACACTGCACAATTTAAGGTTTAAAGTTAGATGGAAGAGGTTAATAGTGACAGGTTGCTAGTCTACATAACCTATTTCCTTAGTCGCCTCACACAGTATTCAAGGAAGAAAAAATGGGGAAGTGTGTGTTTCGAAACCAGACATCACACGGGATTTGAAAATACTTAAGCCAACGCCAATACTTAAAATAATCGACAATAAGAAATACACAATCGATAGACTCCAACAACATGGACAGTAGTGCCATCTTTTGGTAGAAGGGCAACCGCATATCAACTCCTTTTGCTGTTGCTAGCCGAAACGCGGGCAGGCGCCGAAATTAAAACTAGCCCTATTTCCTAACGGCTACCATCACTTTTAAGAAACTATTGGGCAATTTTGGACAGAGAATGACGAATTCCTTGAGCAAAATTTAGAAACCGCGCTTACGATCAACCTTGAATTTTTATAACGATCGTTAATTATGATATTATGTAAATATTCCAACGCATAGGGCCTTTTGCCGGGATCGTATTTAAAATGAAGAAAGTACGGTAATGGGAGCACGGGCAGAACTTAATTAAGGAAGGCTGGCTCGTTTATGTAAATCCGCCATTGTTGCTATGCACATTTAGCAACTCGTCCAATTTTACTTCGCCACAATACACCATTAGAATAATGAGAGACCTTGAGCCTTAACGGCGAAGAATAGGATTTATTTTCATTATAAACCAGTTAATGACCGTATTTCACGAATTTTAGTGCATTAGCATTAGGGGGCGATACAATACGTTATCCTGTTCCATCCAGATAACGATAGACAAATTTAACGCGATCACGCCTGCTATGCTAGTTAAAATAAAACCGCCTTATTGTCACGTCGACTTCGTTATAGCGTTCTCTTTCTCGCATCATCTCGTACTTTTCGTTAGAAAAAGAAGGCGGAGCTAAGCCAACCGTGCTACCAACTATACGGAAGTAAAGAAGACATCTCCAAACGTCTCAATCCTACGAAGTATGTTTTATCTCTACAAAAACAAAATTTAGAAGAATTTTAAACGTTTCCTTCGTAACTAAATATTCTAACTATCGACAGTGTGGGTTTCTAGAGATGGCAAAGTGACTTAAATGACAGAAAACGTGTGGTGTGGACATTATGACACTTTTCTGTCTCTAGATACTCTGGTAAGGCTGAACAGAAGATAAAATTGAATCACGGCAGAATTAACTTTTGAATACACTAGTCTAGTTAGACAGGAACAGGACAGGAGTACACCTTACTTTTACAAAAAATAGGTAAAAATTATGTCTATACGGAAATAGTTTATCAGTTATCAGGACTACCGGCTTGCTATTCAAACTACTGCGGTAAAAATACAATTAAATATTTTCAGTAAAGAAGGGCGAGTACAACACGGGTCTTTTGTTGATGAAAACAGAGCGAGATCCTAAAATAAAACTTGTTTTAACAATTGCATGTTATGAGCCAATGACCTGGAAACTGTGGATATTATTTTAGAGTTTCGCCGTACTCGCACCGTAAATCGGTATTTTGATCGAGTACAAATTATCTTTTGAAGGTTCAGAAAAACTCACACGGTTTCTTATTAGATAGATTAAAAAAAACCGCCCAAGTGCAAGTCGGACTCGCGCACGAAGGGTTCCGTACGAAAAACAGCAAAAAACACGTTTTTTTTTTCAATGGGAGCCCCCCTTAATTATTTTCATTATTTTGATTTTAGTATTTGTTATAGCGGCAACATTAATACATCATCTGTGAAAATGTCAACTCTCTAGCTGTCACGGTTCGTGAGAAACAGCCTGGTGACAGACAGACAGACAGCGAAGTCTCAGTAATTGGGTCCCGTTTTTAAAGGGTACGGAACCCTAAAAAAGGTATATCGTGACGCGCTTCACACCCGCCAACCGTCAAACTTTGGTCTACAAACGCGTTTAATACTTATTGTGACTGTCTAGCTAGTGAACAGCTCATTATACGACAGCTCATTGTTCATCACCTCAGTATTCAACAGCTCAATATTCGTCAGCTCAATTCCAATAATCGACACGATACTTTTTATTTCTATTACTAAATTAATTAAAACAGACACTGGTTAGTATTGATACCTACTGGTTATTTTACATCTATTTGCGACTTGCTTCAGTTTTACATGTTTTTATTCCGCTACGTTATTGGACATGACAAGAGAGCATTGTTGGCGTAATGGTGAAAACTGCTTGCCCTTTGCAAAAGAAAGAATGGATGCAACATAGTAATAAATAAAAATACACCTTGTTGAAGTAATAAAACCTCTATAAAGTAAAAAAATACTGTTTTCAATTAAGTATAATGATTGTGCAAATTAAGGAAAAAACTAACTATATAATAATCCGTGGTTAATATGATACATACTCTATTACATATAATAACTAATTAATCACACTAGTTGTCATTAAGTTCATAATCAAGATGGCTCAACCTTGCTTTAGGATATATTATATCTAGTGAACATAAATGTTATATACAGAGCCAGACTTCCTTGGGACAACTTCTTTGAATAATTATGGTAATTTAAACAAATAAAAATGTGAATAAGCTGATATATGTACTAACAAAGTTGTTAATGTTTACATTTTGTCTGTTTAATCATTGAAGTAGGTATAAGTTACAATGTAAGATGAATTATGAAGTAAGACTAATATTTTATGAAAAGGATGAATTAATTTGCTTTGATTAATTTACTTCACAACATAGGATTCATTGTGCTGACATATAATTCTTGGAGCGAGATAAATACATATCAAAGCTAGATAGTCATACTTGGTAGTATTTTT
This sequence comes from Adoxophyes honmai, assembly GCA_005406045.1. Lineage (NCBI taxonomy): Eukaryota > Metazoa > Arthropoda > Insecta > Lepidoptera > Tortricidae > Adoxophyes > Adoxophyes honmai. The sequence continues at coordinate 78,833 of BHDV01016800.1, read as the reverse complement.
TTTTACTCTTTGGAAACCCCATCATCTGACTAGGGTCACTGATTTTACCCTTCCCTAAAATTTTAAGTTAACACAGAGATGTAATTATTAAAGAGCTGATAGGTATAAATCTACATAGCCTGTTAGTAAAATCAAGGAAAAATATGGGACTCGATTTTTTTTTGTCATCAAGTTATTTGTATCATCAAGACACATTCCAGTAGTGTAGAATCCGTACTAATATATAAATGTGAAAGTGTCTGTTTGTTTGTCCGTCTTTTACGGCTAAACGGAGCGATGAGTTAGGTAGAGATAGTTTGGGGCATGGAGAGTGACATAGGCTACTTTTTGTCTCTTCAAAACCCTCCATTTCCCTAAAGTGAGGGGTGGAAGTTTTTGGAGAATTCCGCAATTTTCAATGTAGAAAGCTATATATTGGTATGTGTGCTATCTCTTCTGTGCTACCGCGAATTTAACGCGAGCGGAGAGAGAGAGATTCTATATATTCAGAAGAAGATGTAATTCATTGGTATTAATTTTGTTTAGACCGAAATTTAGTTTTCATTTAGAATAATGTAATTTTACTTTTGCTATTAGCTTTAGTACAATTTTACTATTTGTTAATTGTTTAAATTAAGTGTTGTTTGAGCAATAAAACTAATGAATAATAAAACATAAAAATAAATATCTTTATATTATAGTCATGTAATCTAAATCACACCTTCTTTTTCTGCCTTACAATTGGCACTCCTTATCTACTCTGTAAATGTGTTAAGTAAGATAATTAAGTGTTTATAAATAAAAGAGATGTGTTGAAGCCTCAATACCATAAATTCAGCAAATGTATATATTTTCTGTGTCAAAAAATTAAGCCAGTGTATTTATGGACCCACTTTTTTTACACAACATTGTATACTACTACAAAATATGGCAGACTTTGTTTTGTCAGTCTCTTCCTTTCCACAATTGAATAGGCTGGAGATAGGTAGTTTGACAATGCTTCTATTTTATACTGGAAAGGTGCAAATTTAGAAATATAAGTGTCCTATTTAAGTTAATGTCTCTATAATATAGTTGATCTTATTAAATGGGGGTCACCTAAATGGTCACATACTTTTTAGGTAATTTTATCTTTTTTTTTATAACAAATTTTTCATCTACGGACTTGTGGCCCGTACCTTGATGACTTTAGATTTTTTATTTTTATTTTAGGTTAAACTATGCGCTCCGCGTAAAGACACAACAGTTTTTACAACTATATGCTCTTAAAGTTAATTACAACTAGAGAGTTTTTCAATTTCAATGTTTGGTAATTTTATCTGGGGGTGTATAGTGTATGCAGACTGAGACACAATCAAAATTTTTATTTTCATCTCTACATCAGTCAGTATAGCATACTTCAGGGAGGACAAAATCATGACTCCAAAAATGCAATAACCTTCAATTTAATTGAGAATCAATTTAAACATAGAAGAAGATACTTAAGTCAATTATTTGAGTAAGTATTTGGCATTAAAAAAAGTGTTTCTCCTTAATTTACCTAATTTAGGGCCTAAATGTTGTCCATCTATCAGCACAGCTTAAAAGTCAATTATTTGAGAGTTTTAACCATCTCATTCATCTTGACACTTTTCTGTAAAGACGGAAAAAAAATCTGACAATAGGAACACCAAGAAATAAAGGAAAATGACATAAAAAATCTGCAGCGGTTGAATAATATAGCCAGATCAATGAGATGGTTGAAACACTAGAATAATCGCTATAAAAGTTATCTATGCTGAAAGTATTTTCTGTTGACTGTGTCTTCTTAAAACCTTGTTCATACATACATATTCTCACGCCTGTATTCCCAAAAGGGGTAGGCAGAGCACATGAATTCAAAAAATCCAGTGCCAGGTTTAGCAATTTCAGGGTAACCAGATAGTTAAATGTGACATTGTAGTGACAGGTTGCTAGCCCATCGCCCACAATACACTAACCCTTTAACTGAGTCGCCTCTTACGACACCCACGGGAAGAAAGGGGGTCGTGCTATTCTAACCCGGCACCACACAGGGCTAGTGAAATTAGTATTTGATGTTTTAATTAATAAAACTGATATTGATATAAGAGTGGTAAAGGATACTCAGGGCAGATTCACCTAAATATTATAATGAAGTTTTGAAATAACCCACTTTAATATTTGAAAATTTTTGGACATTGTGACTTATTCCAAACCTAAATTTTAATCTCGTTTAGACGAATAAGCTCTTACATACATAACCGTCACGGCTTATTCCCTGCGGGGTAGGCAGAGACAACAGAGCGCCATTCGCTTCTATTCTGACATACTTCTCTCGCTTAAACCCTTAGTAACTACTTAATTAGGCACTGGGGGTAAATTGATTCTACAAGACATCACAAAAAACTATTTCACACAAAAGAACTCAAGGAAATCAGCATTACAATTAATACTGCTTTATAACGCAAAAAGTAATAAATAATAACTTAATGCAATCAAACTGATAGGCATGATTATAAATCCTAATTTAGCTTTGTAGGTGGGTGAATGACCTATACAAGCACTGATATTGGAAATGGCACTGCAATTTAATGATTACATTCTTTTTTTTATTCAGTATTGGATAAAATGATCCTGGCAGACTTATGCTGGACTGGGTATTTATTTAAAGGGGATTGAGCTAGTAATAATAACATCATTAATATAATTATTATCTAGAAAGGTATGCTAGAAAAGGTAATAGTACTACATACAGAAGGCCCACCCCCGAACATGTTTAAGCATAAAAATATTGCGCTCTCTTTCTACCATTGCCTGTATACCATAGAATAGACCTTTCGTGAGTTCTCGTTGGCAGAGCGTGCCTAAACCGCGGAGTGGTCCACTCTAAATTGGACCGCACCTGTTGAAGCCTACATTTGGTAGTAAATCATTAGATTCTGCGAGATGTAATGCCCACTGTACAGTCAAGGAAATTGATTACTGTGCCACTTTGTACAGTCAGCGTCTGATACATGTATACACTTTAGTACCTTTTCTAATTAACCTCATATTTGAACTCTCGCATGAAATTGTCACTGCGATCACAGTGACAAAGTACCAAAGTGTAACCATGTATCAGACGCTGACTGTACCTTTTCACAAGAAATGTCACTGTGACGTACCATACTTTCAACTAATCAAAGCAATATGAAACTCACTATGAAAAGGTTCAAAGTGGCACAGGTATCAATTTCCTTGACTGTACATAAGATAGTTTCAAAGTAGTCTCTGCCTACCCCTATGGGAAATAGGCGTGACGTTATGTATGTACATTAATGGTGCCAGTCATAGGGATTATTTTAGAGCAATGTCCATAAATATTCTGTGTGGTATTGAGTTTAGAATAACACCTCTCCAATTCTTCAGTGAATATCATAAAAAGCGACTAAGTAAACTGGTTACGGTCATTTTAGGTGACAGGCTAGCAACCTGTCACTATAGTACCTCTTAACCTGAAAACTATACTAGAAGTGGCTATGGAACGTGTAATAGTCATGGTTATGTCTAAGTAGCATTTTGTATGCTCTGCCTATCCCATTTAGGAATACAGATGTGTATGTGTGTGTGTATAAACATTACACCTCCACACATTTATGGTTTACTGTGGTCGAAGTACATGGCTCATAGTCTGATTTCATGGCAAATATTTGTTGTAACAAATTATATGAGTAAAACGAAAAATCTCAAAAAGACTAAGAACACTAATATACCAAAGAAATGTAAAAAATAGAGTAGAAAAAAACACTACATGATTACAAAGAAATAAAAAAACCAGAAACAGATTTAAAACAAATTACTTGTCTACCAAAATGCATAGCTAACTGTCGTAATATGGAGGAATCAATTAAGTTTTGCTTTAATTGTCTTTATTCAGCATGATTTTTTTAAATGACTAGTGTAATAATTACCTAGGTATCTCAAGAATTGCTAGAAACTATTCAGCATAATATAATTATTATTTAGATTTTTGGACAGATACAATAGAGGGGCAAAAGACAAAACAAAAAATAAATAAATTGAGAGATAAATTAAGATGAAAAAAACAGAACTCAAGAAGTAGAAAATGAAAGTTACTTTTAATGAAATTCTATGGTTTTGAATAAAATAAAATAAAAGTAATAAAGTAAGTTATTTAACTACTATGCTGCCTTGGAGAGAACATCAAACTTGGATAACTGCTTTTTAAAATTGAGTTTTAATAACAAAATTATCACAATGGAAATAGGTATTGTGTCAATCAAATTTAGCCTTTCATCTCCTAAGCAAATTAGGTACTGCTTGGCAGTTCACGGGTTATCTATAATTATCTAAAGTCTTTTTGATGTCTTGAGTCTTGAGAAGTAAAAAAAAATATATTTCATCAGTTTCATGTCTCGTTTCATCTTTCTCAATGAATCCGGAGATTTGTAAGTGATATTAAAATTAACCATCTAAGCAGTTAATTTTCAAGCAAGTAATTATAAAAAGATTTGATTTTATGTCAATGCCCACTTAATTGGTTTTATATTAAATAACAATACAAAAATCTAATTGACATTCATTCATTTTCCCATTCACTTCCATACAAAATAAATAACAGTATTTCATTCATGTTTCCATCCAACCTAATATACTAACACTCATTTTAGAATAAACTACCAAATCAAAAACAGTGCTCTCCTACAATTTAACCATTTTGGTTCAAAATCATTTCGTGAAACAATGAACACAACCTTCACACCACAGCTCAAGTTCCAAACATTTACACCCAAAATATCCAATAAGACCACAGCATACCACATGTAAATCTAATTTTACAGCCTTTGGAAATAGTTTATCAACTAGCCAACATACATAGCTGTGTGTACAATGATGAGTACCTACACACTTATAGGTTATATTGCTTGTTGCTATGCAAGATTTCAACTGCTTCAAACAAGGTAAATATTGAGTGGAGCAGGCACTATTTGCTTCTGAGTTGACACACCTGCTTTATGGACTATGGGGACACTATTCTAAGCAGTCAAACCAGATTTTGAATAACCAATTTCAACTCTATGATATTCTGTACTATCAACTTCTCAACCTTGCACTCCTAAAAATACTTTGAAACTACTTATTTAGACTTTAATGACCACTAATTCCAATGCAAATTTGTAAAATTGGTGTCAAAAAAGAGCATAACCTTATAAAGTGTAATATGAATGCAATTTATAGGTTATGAATCGAGTGCCCTTGACAGAAGTAAAACGATGATCGAGCCAGGTTATCACAATAATTCCAAGGTTGGCTCGCGACGTGCGCTCGTGCGGAGCCCAAGGGCGGCCGCGGAGCACACACCTGAGTACTCACCCGCGGCCCGACATCGATCTTACGCTTGCACCCTAAACACGGAAGCACTTCACACACAAAAAGGATACAGGCCAAGTCCAGGTTGAATCCGTCCTTGATGTACCGCTTCCGCCGCTTGCTGACCATGTTCTTGATGGGGTTGTGCATTTTGATGTTGGATATGGAGTTAGCCATGATGGGCAGCGGCCTCAGCGGGCGCAGGGGCCGCGGGTCGCGCGGCAGCAGCGCCGCCGCCGGGCCCTTAGCGCCGCCCGCGAGCCCCGCTTGCTTCTCGGGTGCCTTCCTTTCGCGGCGCCGGCAGCTCACGCATATACCCATAAAATAACCTCAGCCGTGCCGCGCTCATTGGGCCGGCTGGAGAGCGAGCGGCCCGCGAGACCGGGACCGGACGCGGCGGCCGCTCAGCTCGCGTCCGCCATGCTTTGAAATCGCACACTCGCGCCCGCGACCGAAGCTGGCCGGCTGCACGCGCCTCGCGCTTCACACTGCTCCCTGTTCCTGAGACCGAATCCTCACTCCACTGAGCTCCTCGAAACCACCTTTGCACCACAATCACACTATCGCATAGCTCCACACCCGGCACCGAGTTACGCGTACGAACTCTCGCTTCACGAGCGAAGAAAAGATTTATCTCGTGCGAATGGCGTCCATCGTTCGTTTGCACTAGAACACGACCGCGGAGAAACAGTTGCACAAGATGGTTATGATGGCTGAAAGTGTTGCGTTGCATGCATCTCGTTCCCGTTCAAGCGACGTTTATACCAAAAGACAGAGATGCAACACAACCTTATTTTCTAGTGGCTGGTTAGCTCTTTGTTCACTAGTTTCAATTTTTTGACGCAAGGTAGCGCGGCGTGTGATTCTTCTGCCGCCTATATTTGAAATAGTGATGTGATGTATGCTTACCAGTAATAGGAGTTAAACTGCTTAAATTCTACGATTAAAAAGTTAATAATATTTTAATGAATTATTTAATTGTAATTAAAATAAATGAAGCACTCACATTTCGTGTTTGGATGTTGTCATTGGTGCTGCCTAGATGGCGCTTTCTACAACTTCCTACCAAATGCCGCGAAATATTCAAATCGGTAAAATTCATCAATAGATTTGTTTAGCTTTTATTTAGGTGTTAAGCTTATATTTAACGTGTTAATTAAATGTTTAGTACTAGTACTTATTTTAAGTTATTTGTTATTTTTATGTTGTTTTAGGTTTTAGCTATGGAAATGGTTTATCGTTAATTGAATAATGTTTTGAATTACTCTACCGACTGACGACTGTCATTTTTTAACATTTGTGCGTAAGGACTACGGGTGTCAATAACGGATAACTAAAATAAAACGAATAACTATTAAAATTACAAATTTATTTATATTTAAATAAAAAAAACATTGCTTTTTATTTCATGTAGAGGCGTTATTTTCGATGTTAATTTTCTATATAAAAAATTAAATAGGCAATAACAACAAACGCATGAGGCAAACTTTTTTCCCAAATCCTCTCTAAAACGTGTTCTCAACGGACCACTAATCTTCGACCAAAACTCGGTGCCTTAATTTAGATGCACTGACGCATTTATGATGCTAACGCTTATTTCAAATATTTACTGTTACATTACCACACCCACTATATCAGTTCTAATGTACAATATCTATTAAAGCCGCTCAGATAATTTGGACTCAGTGTAGACTGCTTGTTGCCACCCGACCAACCAACCCATACCAGCACCTTTGCCTTAAAAAAACAAACTAGTGTCTATTGTTACCTGCACAGAGTCGAAAATAACCGCGAAAAAGACGCGCGATTTGCCTAGTGACGCGCCCATCTTTATCGATCGAATCGAATATCGATAAGGAGATAAACGATAATCACAATCGATGCAAAAAGGCAATTATGAGTGGCCTTGATATTTAATGGACTGTAATAATTACATTGTACCTAATAGTGCAGTTACTCTAATATGGGTGGGACAATGCAACATAATCGTTTGGACGTTGAATGATTTAATATTTAATTATTCCACTATTATTTCTCATTATCACGCAATCTTATTTTGCCTACAGAAATCTGAACCGTGCGTATATTGAGTTTCCGTTTAGTAAAATAGTGTCGTAATAAAATCATCTTAGTACTAGTAGACCGATTGACTGAAAAACGATCCCGGTGCGACTATAAAAATATTTGCATGCTGGTACAAATAAAAAACAAGCAAATTTTACAAATAGCAGGATAAGCAAACTTTATATCTTATTATATGTATACTATTCGGCTATCAACTTGGCGTGATTTTTGAGAAAGAGAGAGTAAGTTCGAGCAACGCTTATTCCAGGTAAAAGCACTCTAGTAATGGTACTCTCTCTCTGTCTCTCTCTCTCTCTCTCTAAAAACATGCCATCTAGCTTCCCGAGGACCGTACCATATTGATGTAAGTTGATTCAAATAAATATTTCATTATTTTCTTTCTTTCTTTTATGGATCGGTCAGACGGTATATCATATCGAAGGAACACTACTTCAATTGAAACCGTGCAAGTACATTTATTTTATGTGTCAGCAGCAGTGTGTGTTGCAGCCTAATGCATGATTTCCACCAAACGGCCGGAATCGGAAAGAATTTTATGGTCTTTAAACGATACTGAACCTTACGGTCACTGGGTTTAAGTCTACATTACCTTATTTTTGTATTCCGTGGTCGCGGGCAACGTACGTTGCCTAGCTTTTGTACGCTGCTTGGTAATGTAGACTTAAATGCAGTGACCGTAAGGTTCAGTATCGTTTAAAGATCATTAAATTCTTTCCGATTCCGGCCGTTTGGTGGAAATGATGCATTAGAGTCGCGAGTTTGAAAGTCGAGCTCTATAGTTTACCACAAGCCAAAATACTACCAATATTTTCGATGGAGCTTTTCTTTTTCTTAGGGAAACAGCTGTGAGTTAGAATAAGAAAGCAATACTTACCTCTTTTTTAGCCAATAGTCGCGCCTTACGTAAGTTAAACTTACAGACGTAAAGCCGACCCTATATACTCCTGTACCTATCATAATTGATCAGCAACTGACTGACCTTACCTGACGGAAAGAATGAGAAGTGACAGATGAAGATACAAACACAACTGGATAGGTAGTTTATCATGTTCGCGTGGCTCTTCACTCACTGGAAAATTAGCACTTCAGACAAAGCAGCTTCAAATATCTAGACCACTTCGGATTGAGGATCCTTGAAACAGCTAGAGTGGCAGTACTTACATAATCTACTGCAGACTATGCCTGGTTTAATATTAAACCCGGTATATTTTCATTGAATGAATTTTGTAAAGGACGTTTCAAGCAAAAAATGTTTCGCTCTTGACCGAAGAAGAAGTACACCGGGAGGTCAATGTAATGAAAGCTTTCCTGTTTTTGTTATTTTAAAGTATATACATACATACATACATATTCTCACGCCTGTATTCCCATGAGGGGTAGGCAGAGCACATGGATTCAAAAATCCAATGCCACGTCTAGCAAATTCAGGGTAACCGATGGTTAAAAGTGATATTGCGGTGACAGGTTGCTAGCCCATCGCCCACAATACACTAACCCTTTCCCAGAGTCGACTCTTACGACACCCACGCGAAGAAAGGGGGAGGTGCTATTCTAACCCGGCACCACACGGGCACCTACTACCCCCATACCCGGTTTTAAACTAATCTCCCCTATACTAAAGTATATTGTTTCAAAAAAAGAATTTCACATACATACAATTCGTTATTTATGTGAAACCCTCAGAAAATTCTCCTCCTTCCCTATCACGGATTACTTATGGCTTCGCAATGATAACTTGAACCAATCAAATCAAAGTCACAAGGTCGCAACATAACATAAGTACTTGAATCTAAACCTAGATTCGCTCGCTAAGTCCATTGTTCTTGGCTGCGTTTAATGGTCTCAATAACCTATGATGAAGAAAATACCTAGTCATTTGAAACAGCCCCAACCTTACTGACCAAAGTTATAAATTCTAAACATCCTCTGTTAATAGATACTTAAAATGCATCGACCGAATTTTCGTACACACTTTTCAGCCCAACCCACTGATTCTTATCACTTATCACTAGTCTATAAAAGTCAAACATGTCAAGCTGTTAGTTGTATTTGTATTGTATGTACCGCGCATGGGTAAATATGTTCGAGCCAATATTTGTATAGGACTATCTGCCAGTTAATCACCGGGTTGTTTAAGTAACGTGTTATTTAGGCAAAGTAACGTAACGTCGTTAGGTAGGTATGTCTTGTTTGACCAGCTAAAAGTAGTAAGATGTTCTGAGGACTTTATAACATCGAGTTGAGTGAGTTCCACGTTCCTAAGGTTTTAAAAGTTCGCGAATTTCACGAATTACACCAACTTTCAACAGACTTAGTCACGGTTAACATTTACAAACATACATACATATACTCACGCCTGTACTCCCAAGAGGGGTAGGCAGAGCACGTGAATTCGAAAATCCAGTGCCACGTTTAGCAATTTCAGGGTAACCAGATGGTCAAACCAAACGTGATATTGCAGTGACAGGTTGCTAGCCCATCGCCCACAATACACTAACCCTCTCCCAGAGTCGACTCTTACGACACCCACGGGAAGAAAGGGGGAGGTGCTATTCTAACCCGGCACCACACGGGGCGATTAACATTTATTTGTAAAATTAGGTATCGTGATATTTCGGCCACAGTATAGTGTACATACCTATCAAGATTTTTAAGCTGATCAGGTTTTTTGAGTTAACCTATCCCTAATATACTTACATGCCAACTTAAAACCTATTAAAAATATGCTTGAAGTGGCCACGAAACGTGAAATCATGATTTGGTCTATGTAGCATTTCGAATGCTCTGCCTACTCCATTTGGGAATACAAACGCGATGTATGTATGTTTTTTCAGTTTTTTTTTAATGTTCTGATTTTTACTGCAACTATAACAAGAATTAAATCCGCCTTCTGCCTAAAACGGAATCGATAAGGAATCGACTTGTAGATATCAGTTTTATAACGGTCGATCTCTATCTCTACCTCGGAGTAATGAACAGTGTCTCTCTCTATTCCGTGTGGTATTTGCTTTAGAATTACACCTCTCCATTTCTTCCGTGGATGTCGCAAGTGGCAACTATGGTTCGGTTAATTTAAAATTTATGCGACATGCTAGCAACCTGTCACTATTACACCAGCCGACTCAAAACCTAGAAAAAATATGCTAGAAGTAGCCACGAAACGTGAAAAACTCATGGTTTTTTTCTATGTAGCGTTTCGTGTCCTCTGCCTACCCTATTTGGGAAAACAAGCGTGATGTATGTATTGCAGGTAACTTGTTATATGTTATATGGTAACTTATATGTATATAGCATGGTACACAATTTTTTATCCTGTAAAAAGAAGATCCCGCTTTGGCCAAGCGTAAAAGAATTCTAGTTACTTAAATGAAGTTTTTCGTTATTTTTCGATAGCGGTGGGACATCACTATTTTTGTTTTGCGAAAAGCGGGCAACACAGGCAATGCCATTTTTAGTGTCCGAGTTAAAAAAAAAACATAGACTGTTACGTGCTTATTGTGTGTCTGTCTGTGATATTAATTAGCTCTCGGACATGTCTGAAACGATTTCGATGCGACTTTATTACATTAAAGCAAGGGCAGTCCACTCCTCAGTTTCAACGGTAAAGACCTTTCAGGTCTACGGCAAGGGGGTAATGATAGAACTAGACACCAATACCTTTAAGCCTAAACATATACGGGAGTGGACCTTCTGTAGATACGAAGTATAGTATAATTTTTCATTCACTACTAAAGTTCACAGCCGGGTGTCCGCCCCCGCCCC
>BHDV01016800.1:45140-67630 GCA_005406045.1 Adoxophyes honmai | reverse complement strand
CCCCCCTAGCTACGCCACTGCCCCCTCCACTTCTCCACTTTACACCCGATTGAAATACCCTAAAACACGTCGAGCTAATCTAGATATAAGTTGTTTTGTGTTACTATGAGTTTAAAGATATTAATATTCGTCGAAAACAAAAGTGTCATCACTAGCTATCACAAATCTAGACACGCGGCAGCGTTTCAAGCCAAGTTCAAGTAACAGAACTGGCGAGGAGCACCGTGTATGATATTATTACAATCATTTGAAGCCACTTTTTCACCCCACATAACTGAAAAAACAACTTCACATAATCGTGTCAAATTTGGCTCAATGATTGGTGAGATACATTAGTTTTTCAATTTCATAAACACGTATCAAGCGGTTATTTAGATATAACGTTCAAAATCGCTAAAAATTGTACCGAGTCGTGACGTCACGCGAAACTTTTAAGCGCTGTATTATCGTCATTTTTCGTTTGTCAAATAAAAGAAAAAATATGTGTACAACATTTTTGGTAATCTATTTGACAGATTTAATAGTTTTTTTTGTCAACTAGCCTATTGACTTAAAAAATCTGTCTACTTTGCCCACCACTGGGGCACGGTGGCCGCATAAAACTGCACTATGATGTGACCCTAGTCCCCCTTCCACGCCTTATCAGCTGTGATAAGGATAAACCTCCAGACGTCTACTGATAATACTCAAGCTACTATGGGAAACACGGAATTGATATGCAATGGTATACGAATGTGGTTTGGTATTGATTTTTAGGGTTCCGATCATTTTAAAAAGTTCCACTTGTTGTGTGTCTGTCAAGACCCTTTTTCTCAGTAACGTGTAGTGTAGAGCGTAGAGAGAGGTGTATCGTTGAAATTGATACCGAATTCTAAGTTTTGACGGTTTATATAGCATTTCTTACATTTGCAGAGGATCTCAAAATCTATAGGGTGGGTTCTAGGTACCACAAAACTTATCGCTAATAGGATCAAAGGTGCGTTGTAGAAAAAAAAATACCAACAACAACTAATTTTTACAGTTAAAAGAGCAAAGTTAAACTTGTCGCTCAATCCGTTATCATGGATAGTACTTAGGTTTTTGCTTGACACTAATGGCGTCTAGATAATGGTCTGAAACCCTTGGAGAGAATGTCCGGCTTGCACTTGGCTGTTTTTTCTGAAATTATCAAGTCGTTAAGTTTACATGATAAAACCATGGTGTTTGATGCCAAAAGCATCGCGTTATGATCTCTGACCTGATCTTAAATACAACTAAAATAATGAAATCAACAAAAAATCGGCTAAGTGCGAGTCGAACTCGCACACTAAGGGATCCTTTATCTGTACGAAAACTAGTTCTCATCGAGCATAAACCTAGATAATCAACCAAATTTTCAACGTTCATTAGATTTTGTGGGATAACTTATCTACAAAAATCAATACAACATTTAATTTATCGTTGATTTTCGATAGTGGAGGCACATCACTATTTTAGAATTACAAAAAAACAAGCAACACCGGAAACGTCGTTTTAGAAGATGAGATTAAAAACAAATTAAAAAATATACCATAGATATTTTGCAGCTTCTGTTCAGTAGTTTTTTAACCGACTTAAAAAAATAGGTTCTTAATTTTAATTAAGTCCCTTACGTTCTCATGTCATGTTGCGAATGACCTCTTTACCGACGCGGTGGCTGTTAACTGTGTGATTCAGATTTATTGGCTGCTAGTGCGATAAAAAGGTCAAAAGAATATTGAAGATGAGGAATACTGACGTCACAATCACAAGTGACAGGTCAAATGGTTGACAGATACGTAAACAATGGGAGGGTAAATATTTGGGCGTTTGAACCGCTGCCATTATTCTCAACACTTTTTTTATCAGATACTGTTGGAAATGTGTATATAATAGTCTACTATGTACCTATTAGCAAGACATAGAAACTATATGACACACTTATTATATCAATTTGTAAATAAATCTAATAAAAAAAGTGATGAGAATAATGACAGCGGTTCAAACGCCCAAATATTTACCCGGAACAGAATGCGGAACTCGCGTAAATTAATAAAAAAGGTGTTATCAAAATAGGCAACGAACATACATACATACAAACAATCACGCCTGTGTTCCCAAGTGGGGTAGGCAGAGCGTACAAAACGTGACAAAGATAAGACCATGATTATGGCTATTTCACGCTTCGCAGTCACTTCTAGCATGATTTTAGGTTCGAAAACAGATAGCAAAGTTTTAAATAGCGGGTGTAAGTTAGCGCATCAGTTAAGTATGGATAAATGAGCCTGATGGGCGAATTTCATAAAGATTAACAAGAATTTTAATTATTATAGAACAATCGACGAGTAATGATCCCTGGGACACTGACAATAATAATCACGATACAACCTTGTAGCGGCGTCACCGTTACATTGAAATCGAACCGTAGGCGTTTAAAAATTACGTTTATTTATTTTAGGTAGATTTATTTCATTACAATGATATTTCGATGGAATTATAACAATTCTTAACATTTACAAGGAATTATCTCAACCAGAATTTACGTTTACGTCTTGCAAAAGTTACTTCGTTTGGAAGACATCGACTAATGTGGAAAAATATCGATAAAAAAATGTCGATAAAAATGTCGATAAGTTGAAAAGAATGTACACAAAATACACTAAAGTAGTACACTTTCCGTCTTCGATTTATAATCATTTAAGTTGTCTGCAATGCGAAATGCCGAAAAGACTACGTAAAACTGTACTCAACAGTGAAACGCTGGAGTTTGTGGTGCGCTTGCGAGATCATTTTGCTCGCGAGCAACAAAATGGTGGACCTTTGTTGCCAATTGAGAACGTACGCGACCGTGTTGCTGATGCTCTGGGAATCGGAAAGGCTACCGTCTCCCGAATTACAAAGGAGAAGTTCGGCAAATCCTCGATGGAGAAGAACATACTCTCATCTCCAAAGAATAAGAAACATAACAGGGCATACCCCGTAACCCATCCCGATGACTTCGATGTGGCTGCGAATGCTGCGATACGGAATCATATTTACGCCAACTTGCAAAAACTTATTGGCATCGCTGAAATCTGCTGATTTATTTAAAGGCGGTATCACTTCTCTCAGAGTCGTCATAAAGAAATGTGGATTTCGGTACGGGAAGTCTGACAAAAGGAAAATATTGATAATTTCAAACCCGGGTTTTGACCAAATGGTAACCAAAAGGAACAATTATCCATTATATCTCAAATTTGCTGGAATATTGTGAGCTTTTTTTATAAAAAATACATGTATATTGATTATTGCTGCCGTAATTAATTAATACATTAAATGTTATTTGGATGTGTTTATTTTAATTCTAGCTTGAAATTGGGTAACAAAATAGGAAATTTTCTCTGCCTCGCCTCATTTAAATCATATTTACAGTTAAAATAAACTTCAAACCTCAATTAAAATTTATTTTCCTGAATCTTTAGGAAACAGTCAATAATATGCAAAAATAATATCATTAAAATATCATACTTTTTTTTTTGTTACCACTATCCGACAAATGTACAAACTTTTTGAGAAACGCTCATTTAATGAAACTCCAATGAATAACAAAGACATCCACCATTTTTCCTACCGCCGCAAAACTTAAACTGAGATTTTTGAGATAATTTCGCAAAACAGTTTATCTCCTCATTATTTTATCGCCCTGCATTTTTAATAATAAATAGCCAATAGATGCACAAAGATATCATAAATAGAGGGATTTTAACAAAAATTTAAAACAGTTACCGGCCAAATTTTTGCTGGTAATAATAAGGATTTTGTAAAAAAACTTTTCGGTACGGTACGGGCCTTACATAAATGACCTGATTCACAAAACGAAAGTTTGTTTACTGGGTAAAATTATACGATAAGGAAATGAAATGGGTCCATTTCTATTTTTGGAAAATTTAGGTTTTTTTAGTTTTTAATTTATGCCAAAAAAATTAAATCACTTCAACGACAACATAACAAAACTCCTTCGTCTTTAATAAAGTTAAGTTCCATCGACACGCCCCATCACTAACGTGAACTGTCATGGCTCATGTCAGGGATCATGTCTCGCCGATTGTCCTATAGTTATACCTATTCTCTTACATAACTTTATCTGTGTAAAGATGCAAAGAATGGCTGAAATGGCAACAATTTAAATGGTTAGCTACAACAAATGTTTTCTTCTTTAAATTATCTCCTGTTTTAAGTTCTTCAAAATTTGAATGTAATTTTAGTAAGTACCTACCAACATTATAAATCCGCTTAGGATGTCCCATAAAAACACAAGATCAAGTAAAAAATATATTTAGAACTTCAACTTAGATTCGAACTTGGTCAATATCCTGTCAACTTCAACGGTCCGTTCCTTCAGTGTTGCCATCTCCTCCTCGCTCAGAACACTGCTTTTCTTGCCAGCGTTCTTTAGCAAGAAATGCTGTATGAAGAGCCTCAGGCTCTCCCTGAACATGTGGAGTTTCGGGGACTTTGAGATGCGGTGGAAGACTTCCAGGGACGCTTGGAGATCAGCGTTCATTATGATGGCCAGTAGTATCTGACGGAGGAACCGGACTGAACTCTTGTTCAGGTCCGAGAATTGTATTACCTGTGGAAAAGTTTTTTTTTAAATTATTCAATAGCTAATGCCTTGTATTATTGATGTTGATCTTAATTTGCGACAGGCTAGCAATAGCAACCTGTCATTAATTTACCTCTTAATGAAAAACCTTGAAAACTTGCTGCAAGTGAAACGTATAATAGTCATTGTTTTATATGTAGCGTTTCGTCTTCTCTATTTCATTTGGAAATTATGGCATGTCTTTAGGTTTACTGCGATACAAAACGGATACACTCACATCTTTATGTCGATATTTGTGACCCATCATTGGGAGCAATGCAACATTGGGTCACAAACAGTCTCGAAACAAGTAGAGCTAATCTCGATATAAGAGTGAGTCTAACGGTAGTTTTGTGTACGTTTACTCTTAGGTTTGGGTATGCTTTAGGCGTCAGACTCATGGGCGTAGCCAGGGTGGGGTTTTTGGGGGTTCAAACCCCCCCCCCCCCGAAAAGTTCAGGCTTCAATACAACAATCGAGATTTTTTTGTGTCCGACTCGCACTTGGCCGATTTTTTTTTTCGTCAAATCCCCCCCGAAACTAAATCCTGGCTACGCCCGTGTCTCTCTTTATCTTATGTGTAGTCCTTCGCCCGTCAGACTAACGTCGCTATTGTACCTATTAACTTAAAAAAAAAAAAAATATGCTAGAAGTGGCTCCGAAACGTGAAATGGTCATGGTTTTGTGTAGCGTTTCGTGTGCTCTGCCTACCTTATTTGAGGATACAGGCGTGATGTATGTATGTATGTTTACCTTTAAAACCGATAAGGATAGTCCTTTCTCCATTATAAGATGTATCAGGAACTGCGCTAAGTTGGCCATGGAAGGCTTTGCTATGTTTTCTAGCTCCTTGATCTTGTCCCACACGGCGAACTGAATTGACAACTGGAACAAACATACAAAAATATAAAAGCAGCAGCGATAGCATAGATGTGTAAGGCGCAGCGCAGACGACAGACTTTTTGTGCGATCGAGTCTCCGACGCACAAAAAGTCTGCGTGGATTGTATACATTGTGTGCCGGACTTTTTGCACGTCGTGTGCGTTACTGCTAAAACTCCATAGGTTCTATTTTCACAGACTAAAAAGTCGGTCATGGATAGTCTGTCGTCTGCGCAGGGCCTTAGAGTAAAAAAAAAACGATTTAGTCCGTCCAAAAAATATTGTACGGTCTACCAAGAAAGTGGTCTACCACTTTTGACAAAAGTTTCTGTGAGATCAAAATTATCACAAGGTTGACATTGACACCGTTATAATATTATGGCGAGGGGAAATCGACCTTGTTGTTTCATGGGGTTCAAATGAATATCGATCTTGAGGGGGTAGACCAATTTTTTGGTCGACTGTACACGTACTTTTTCTTTCATTTGACAAGCAAGAAATAATGACAGGTTATTTATGAACTACAATATCACGTTTAAATTATCTGGTTACCCTGAAATTGCTAAACGTGGCACTGGATTTATGAATTCATGTGCTCTGCCTACCCCTCTTGGGAATACAGGCGTCAGAATATGTATGTATGTAGAAATAATGAGATATAGTGCTCTTAAGTTACGAGTGACGTCACGACTTGGTGCAATTTTTGACAAGGAGTGACGTCACGAGCCCCCACTCCGGAAGTCACCCTCTATTTGAAAATAATCTTCAAAAATTCACTCTCTAAGGGTGCTGAAAATTTAACGGAAAACTCACGTTCATTAAATCGAGTTTAGCTCGACATGTTTCGGACACATTCGTAGCCCTTCATCTAGGAGCCGCGGCGGCTGCTGCAGCCAAGCGCGAAGAGTTTAATGGTCAATACCTCTAAGGGTGCTATCACATAAAGAACTAAACTGTAGTTTCCTCCGGGTCAATACCGACCTGTGCAGGGTCAACTTGCATAAAGAAACAGGTAAATCTAAAACCTGTTCTTTAGTGAGCGCATAAGTAAACATTATAAAGGTTCTTCATTGAATCGAATTTTTCGAAAATCATTATTAAAGGAGGTAGTAGAAGGGGAACTCGAAGTGAGTGTGGAACACTTCAAAATTGTAATTCAACATTTAAGTTCCAAATCGCGGGCAAGAGCTATAAAGTTTTGGACGATCACCTGATATTTCCGGTCGACATCGCACAGTTTCTGTCCCAGCACGGCATAGTACGGGTTGTATGTCTTCTCCTGCATACAGCACGCTAGTAGCACATGCACTATCTCCCTCTCCTGTTGCCCTTTCAGCCCCAAATGCTGAAGCTTTTCGAAAGCGTCCATGTAGTCCTGAAAACGTGTTGAAAGTTTTAGTTAAAATAATTAGTTATACTTTATTTTAACAATTTGCTTCATTTATACCAGCGGTTTCTATACACTATTCACAGAAACAAGTTAATATAGCGCTCTCTCTGTCACGTAATCCCATACAAATGACAAAGACAAAAAGTCTACGACGTTTAACAAATTCGAAAAACGTGTTCGCACCTAGCTACTACAATAAAAGTGAATTTTAATTTTAAGTTGCAATCGGAAGTAAAAATTATAGGCAGTTATAATTGTATAAGGCAAAGAAGAAGAAATAATGTTCATTTCTGAAAGTCCATTTAACAAATAATAATTTGACACTTGAAATTGTACAAAAAAAATATGACGTTACAATCTGTCAAAAGCCTTTTGATTAAACAAAGGTAGCCAAGTACACACTGCATTTTTTGATTCCCCCATTAATTTGTTTCCGTGAATGAGGTGTAGTGTATCACATCTAAAAAAAGTCCTGTGCGGTGTCGGGTTTAGAATAACACCTCTCCATTTTTTCCGTGGATGTCGTTTGATGCGACTAAGGAAATAGGTTAGGGTACATTTTAGGTGACAATCTAGCAACTTGTCACTATTATACCCGCCAACTCAAAACCTACTAAAAATATGCCAGAAGTGGCGACAAAACGTGACATAGTCATAGTTTTGTCTATGTAGCGTTTTGTGTGCTCTGCCTACCCCCTTTGAGAATACAGGCGTGATGATATTGTATGTAAATCCGTACCTCAGCAGACATGATGACGCAGAATATGCTCCGCCTCACGTCGGTGTTCATCCTCTGTTTCCTGGCTAGTTCCAGCAGCTTCTGGTCCACGCTGGGCAGGGCCGCGGGCTTGGCCTCGGGCCGCGGCCGGTCGCCCTCCCAGGCTGACCCTACCACCCACCATTTGCCGCGGGTGTCCGCTGAAAAAAAAAAAAATTTTTGGTACTATGTGATAATTATGATCCTCAATTTCCACTGTGGATGTCGTAAGAGGCGACTAAGGAAAATTCAGCATAGTTTAGGCGACAGGCTAGCAACCTGTCACTCTAATACCTGCCAACTCAAAACCTAAAAAATATGCTAGACGTGGCCATGAAACGTGAAATAGTCACGGTTTTGTCTATGTAGCGTTTCGAGTTGGCAGGTTTAAGAGTGACAGGTTGCTAGCCTATCGCCTAAACCAGCGTTTCTCAATTTTTTTTAGTGACGGAACCCTTTTGGAAAGCGAAACACTTGACGGAACCCTACAAAAAAACAGCAGTTTTTAAAAGTATCATTTATCCATCCGCCCGTCCATGTATTCGCCGCGTCAAAACTTACGATTAGAGAATGTCGTTTTTTTTTCTGAATTCTTGCGGACCCCATCAGGGACATCACGGAACCCTGGGGCTCAGTGAAACACACTTTGAGAATGGCTGGCCTAAACTATACCAAACCCAATTTCCTTAGTCGCCTCTTACGACATCCACAGAAGAAATGGAGAGGTGTTATTCTTTCCTGACAGTTCGGACATCACACTAACAATTTATTTATTTCGAGTAACTATCATGTTAGTTAAAGATTCCCGGTTACAACTTATAAACCACTGTGTATAGTCCTTTCTCATTCTACATACCTTTCAACAAATCCTCCAGCGTAATATTGAGCGGAGTGACGTAGTTCCCTTTCCTTATGACGTTCCGAATGTCCTTTTTGAGCTGTTCGGCGAACGTCGGGTCGTAGTTCGGTATTTTATTCAAATTGTTGTTCTTAACCGCCATTAGAACTTCTAGTAGGAATTTTACGCGGGATCTGTAAACGGTGAAATAGTAATTAAATTGGTGGTGTGTTAAAAACTGTTACTTAGTTCATATTTAGAGAGTTTTTTAACATATTTTAGAAAAAAAAAGAGTGTACCAAGTTTCTTCTTGGCAATCATAGTATTTACGAAGCGCTGGTAGACTCAAACAAAATACGTCCAAAAGAGCCCTTTCGGTTTCCTCGTATTATTAATTAAATTTTGTTAACCGACTTCAAAAAGGAGGAGGTTCTCAATTCGACCTAATTTTTTATTTTTTATTTTTATTTCTTTTTGTGTGTATGTTACTCGATATCTCGAAAACCCGTGGACCGATTTTCAAATTTTTTTTTTTAATCGATAGAGTATAACTCGAAATTGGTCCCATTGGCACGAAACCAGGATCTGATGATGGGATCTTGGAGGAATCGAGGGAACTCTTCAAATTTTATATGGAGATGTACGGCGTTTTCGGTAATTTGTTGATGAAGTCAAGATTTTACATTCAGTAAACAGAATACTTTCAAAATATTGGTAACTAGCTGTGCCCGCGACTCCGTCCGCGTGGAATAGTGACAAATTTCCCCCGTTTTTCCTACATTTTCCACTGTTTCTTCGGTCCTATTGGTCATAGCGTGATGTTATATAGCTTAAAGCCTTCCTTGATAAATGGTCTATCCAATACAAAAAATATTTTTCAATTCGCAACAGTAGTTCCTGAGAGTAGCGCGTTCAAACAAACAAACAAACTCTTCAGCTTTATTATATTAGTATAGATTTGAAGTCGGTTTTTTTTGTTTAAAATTATTTTATTTTTTATTTTTAAGTACAGTTGGCAAAAAGGATAGTAACCAGAGAAAGTTTTGTATCGACAGTGAATGTTTTGTTTCTGTGTGGCGTCGGGTTAAAATAACACCTCTCTAATTCTTACGTGGATGTCGTAAGAGGCGACTAAGGATTTAACCTATTTAGGTTTTGTCACTATTATACCTCTTTCATCGATGTTTCAACCTAAAATTGTTGCTATAAATGAAATAGTAATGGTTTTGTCTACGTCTCGTTACGCGTGCTCTGCCTACCCCATTTGGGGACACAAGCGTGATTGTATGTGTGTATATTGGGTGCGCCAAAGTTCACATAAAATTGCAACTTCGATTATTGGAAGTCCGAAAATGTTAGTTATAAAATTTTATATCATAATGATCGTTACTTATAACTTGTCTTCGCGCATAACAATCGTAACACCGAATTATTTAAGTCCTAAAGAATGTTTGTCCTACTATTGATAACTCTAAATTCTAATTACCTAAAGCGTAATAGTCCTAACATGGATTGTCCTAACGTATTCTAATTTAAGGCCAGATTTCGGTCAGGTTAGGTACGACGACGAGCGAAGCGAGGAGGAGTGTTAGGTAGAACCGTGACCCTACAGCACGCGAGCCGAGCGAGCGTAGCGAGCGTGCCGCGGCAGCGGCCGGCGAAGCGCTATAACGAGCGAGCGAAACGTCAGAACCACCGAGATTGATAGTATCAGTTCAGATTTCGCTCAGATTATTATAAAAATCATTATGAGTAATGATGAATAGTTGGAAATGACATTATGTCTTTTAAAAATCTGCCTACAGATAATTATGAGCAATGATGTTGGTAACACAAATTTATAAACAACAAATTTGTAGGCAAAAAAATTATGACAAATGATTATTATGATCAAAAAACGTTAGTATGAAAAATAATATGACAAGTAATGTTATGTGAGCCAATATGGACCCGTGTATATTGTATAATATTGTAATTCTCACCCAGCGCTGTTGTCTCCAAGTTTGGCGGCCTGTGTCTGCGCCTGCTGTACGAACAGTTTGAGATCCGCTGGCGAGTCCTTGCGCAGAGTGGCGCCCGCGCTCCGGAATATAGCCAAAATGCAGTCCATATGTTTTTCGGTTAAGTCTGCTAGTAACCGGTTTAGGACGTCAAAGAGAAGTGTCGCTTGGTATATCTGTAAAACAATACATACATACATTAAAGTACAGTCAAGGAAATTGATACTTGTGCTACTTTGAACCTTTTCATAGTGAGTTTCATATAGCTTTGATTAGTAGAAAGTATGGTATGCCACAGCGACATTTCTTGTGAAAAATTACAAAGTGGCACAATAATCAATTTCCTTGACTGTACCGTCAGACTCACTCGTTACGGATAACTCACGTTTTAAATCGATTTTAGCTCGACATGTTTCGGGCTAACCCGTAGC
Organism: Adoxophyes honmai; assembly: GCA_005406045.1. Classification (NCBI taxonomy): domain Eukaryota; kingdom Metazoa; phylum Arthropoda; class Insecta; order Lepidoptera; family Tortricidae; genus Adoxophyes; species Adoxophyes honmai. The sequence continues at coordinate 56,712 of BHDV01016800.1, read as the reverse complement.
CCTTCATCTAGGAGCCGTGGCGGCTGTTGGTAAAGGGTGACAGGTTGCTAGTCTGTCGCCTAAAGTATGTCTTAAACTACGTCGCACTGTGCGAGCGTAAGGGCAATACTGCACGCGTGCAACAGAGATAGATAGTAGCTGGTCAACGCTCGGATTTCGCTGTGCTCCGCGACCAGCCTTTGAAACAAAGCATACATACATACATAATACATAACCGTCACGCCTTATTCCCTGCGGGGTAGGCAGAGGCAACAGAGCGCCATTCGCTTCTATTCTGACATACTTCTCTCGCTTCACTCACATTCATAACTCTCGTCATACACGCTCGACGGTTTCGGGTACTCCTAATTTGCCCTCCCTTTAGTACATCGTCGATCTGGTCGATTTTGCCTTCCCTTTAGTACATCGTTTGCCCTCCCTTTAGTACATCGCACTTGAAACAAAGCACGACCAGTTTTTCTATTATTCAATCCAAATTGGCATAGACTTAGTATAATCCCAACCATAGAGGACAGAACCACTAGAGAAACAATGGTGGCCACCCAGGCCCACAAAAAAGTACTGGTTTGTCATTTACCAACGTCACTGTAGGTACAGAGCCAATGACCGTAGAGAAAAAAGGCACTAGCGTTACGCGCGATCTTGGGCCGGCCAATAGGAGCACAGCGATCGCCTCGATGGTGTGGCGGAATCGTCTCCGAACAACCAAAATGACATTAGTAGGTACCATCGAACCAATTGATTCCAGATCCATTATAGAACCTATTCACATTATGTCGGGTTTACACGCTCGCGTTCAATACGACATTCAACGGGCACAAACACAAGCACAAGCATGTAAACGGGCTGTTCGACTGTTTGAATGTGCACTTGTTTGGCGAGCCCGGACCGCAGGGCTGCTCGCCGTGCTGCTCGCCGTGCTGCTCGCCGTGCTGCTTGCCGGGCTGCGTGGCACGCGTGTAAACCTAGCATTAAATGTCATAGTGACACTGCATTGCTCAACAGGCGAAAAAAACGTAACGTTTATTGCGACAAAATTCTGCCATGGGTCAGGAATCAGTTGGTTTGATAGTACACTAGAGGGTCTGTCCTCTATGATCCCAACATACCTTAAAACTGTACAAGTGTGCGAGGCAGCACACGATGTTGTCTAACGTTTTGTCTTCCATTGGCTGCGGCCGCTCCGCGAGACTGTCGAAGATTGTGCATAACTCTTCCAGGAAATGGGCCCCTGGAATTACAATTTAATTGATAGGCCGGGTTAGTAGCTAATAGTGATGTGCCGGATCGTTAAAAATGTATATCCGCGGATACGGATCTGAATACGGATATTTAGAGTCAAGATCCGCGGATACGGATACGGATACGGATTTTTATTTTCTTATTCATTTGGTGTCAGCACCCGCGGCCTTGAAACGATAGTTGACGTTACGCTCGCCGAGACGTCAGGCAGGGCATGTTTTGACTTGCATTGCGCGGATAGTTACTTTTGTTTTGGTTATAATGTTATATCTATCTAGATGTCTGCAATGTAAAGGTGCCAAATATTTGAATTAAATACATATAAATACTCTGAAATGGATTTTAAAAGTTTTTTAATTCTACCTCATCACTTGAAAAAGATCCGTAAAAGATCCGCTCGAAAAGTAACGGATACAGATACGGATACGGATTTTTCTTTTCCCTCGGATATCCGCGGATACGGATACGGATACGGATATCCGGAACATCACTAGTAGCTAATGCTTAGTACTTGCCACTTACACTTGTCACAGGTGTGTAAACATGTTGTAAAAGTGCTTAGTATTAGTGGAACTGCAAGTGCAAGTGATTAGAAGCCGTTCCTATTTACTAAGCGACAAGCACCCACCCCAGGTAAAAATCTACTAATACTTGTCACTTGTCGAGTGATGTAAACATTTAATGACAAGTGTAATTTGATTAGTGATTACCTAGTCAAAGCTGCCGAAGTGTTTTGTTACTAATACCATTCTCTAACACCACTGTGTAGACGGTTACTTGTCACTTGTCACTGTGCATATAAGTCCCTAACCACCTACACTAATGACAAGTACTAAGCCCGTGTAAACCTAGCATTAGGCATAGCACACTCTGGTCTGGTGCAAAGTCGAAGCGACGCGACGCGTCACGTTTTGTAAGCCGACGCGCGTCATTACGCGATTATGTGCGTCTGTGCGCGATTGTGCGTCAGTGCTAAAAGCCGGTCGCGGAGCACAGATAAATTCGAGCGTTGACCCGCTGCTATCTATCTCTGTCGCACGCGAGCGGGAATATTGCCCTCACGCTCGCATAGTGCGACGTAAGTGCTCAAGTGCGAGCGTGAAGGCAATATTACTGCACGCGTGCGACAGAGATAGATAGCAGCAGATCAACGCTCGAATCTGTGTACATTGAAGTGACTAATATTTCTGGTACGGTCAAGGACTTTAATTCATGAGCCACTATTCTATTTAATTCATGAAGATATATTCCTTTAAAAAAATAATTACGATTTCCCTTGATAACTAATGGGATGCCACTATGACGTTTACTGTGAATTGATTCCATGGTGGCTCATGATCATGAATTAAAGTCCTTGACTTTACAGTCAAGGAAATTGATAACTGTGCCACTTTGTACCCTTTCACAAGCAATGTCACTGTGACATACCGTACTTACTACTAATCAAAGCAATATGAAACTCACTACGAAAAGGTTCAAAGTGGCACAGGTATCAATTTCCTTGACTATACGTACATACAACTGTAGAATAGTGTACTCAACTACTCACCAATCTCAGTAGCCACATTGGCATGCAGCACCGCAACCAAAGCCGCGTGAGTGACAGCTAATCGCAGCGGAGTCGCTTCCGAACCACCGGCCGCCTCCAACCAGAGAGAGAACAGAGCTGAGTTGACAGAGTGCCGGCTGTTGGTGGAGTAGAGATTCTCTATCGACGTGCAGGCCCAGTGGAGGTTTGTGTGGGTCAGTTTGTTGAGGATGCCTGTGAATATAAAATACAATACATATAATAATAATAATAGGGATGATGAGAGGGTTAAAAATACATCATTCTAATTAGATCTAATTAGATTATGTAGAAAAATAACACACATATTTTTTTGTTTATCAAATAATTAGACATTGACAAAGGTACAGATCAGCAAACTTCCTGAGTGGGGGCTCGTGACGTCAAGTCTTGGTAAAAATTGTGACGTCATTCGTAACTTCAGAGCACGATATTCTCGTAATTTCTTGCTTGTCAAATAAAATTAAAAAACATGTGTACAATAATCCTTTGGTAATCTATCTAACGGACTAAATAGTTTTTTTTAGTCACTTACCCAATTTTTGTCATATAGAGAAGAAGTAGACAGGGATGAGTGTGAATGAAGCAAGAGACATTTTCCAGAATAGAAGTTGACAGTTGTCACTGTCTACCCCACTGGGAATATGACGTGATTTGTGAGTAAATACAACAAGTAACTTACTCTTAATCTGCCTTTTCAATTGAATCATCGCCTGATCAGATGTGGAGTCCTTATTTCTCAAATGAGGTGGAATATAAATGCCTTTCTCTTCCTGAAAATAGAAAAAAAATAAAGTTAAGTATCAAAAATAATGCTGAATATGTGTACAGCAAAAACTTGCGAACAAACCTTTATAACATTTCCTTCTTTGTCCCTCTTCCTTCCATAAATATCTTCCCAGACATCAGGTTTCTCTTCTTTTTTCACTTCATCATTTTCGCCGTCATCATCAAATTCGTCGTCAAAACCGTCTAAATCATCGTCATCAGACAAATGCGACACTTCGTCTTCACTGAACATTCTGGAAAGTTCTTCTTCGGTTACTACTTTCTCTTTAGTTTTCTTCTTCTCTGGTTTATTAGGAACTGCTTTTTCTTTCTCTTTGAGTTTAGATTTTGATGATTTGGTTGGTTTCTCTGTAAAATAATTTTTTTTTGGTATAAACATGGATTATAATATAAACAAATTAATTATGGGATGATTAGAACTTAGTACATACATACATACATACATAATAATATCGTCACGCCTCTTTCCCACAGGGGTAGGCAGAGACTACTTTGTTCCACTCGCTACGATCCTGACATACCTCTTTTGCTTCATCCACATAGAACTTAGTGACTGACTTAAACTTAAAAATAAATAAGAAAATATTTTTGGGTAGTTGGTATTTTGTTGGGTATCATAGGCAATACTGATTATTATATTGTACTATTTATATCCAACTTTAAACCTAAATAGTCATGAAGCGAAAGAAGTATGTCAAAATAGAAGCAAATGGCGCTCTGTTGTCTCTGCCTACCCTGCAGGGAATAAGGCGTGACGGTTATGTATGTATGTATGTATGTAGTCATGGATGTGTCTTGATATATCCTGTACACTTTCTACCTTTCTAATACTGACATGGTATTCGTTTTAAGTAAATTTTAAAGTCAATCTCTTGAAGTCTTGATTAACTATGAACAAAAAAGATGTTAATTTATATTACCTTCAGGCTCATCATCAGACCCATTACTCTCCTCATCATCGATTTCCATATCCCCATCATTGCTAGTGATTTCATCATCTTCATCCCCAATATCACTCATATCTTCATCAGCTTCTTCATCCCCACTCATGTCATCCATTTCATTATCACTATCATCTCCATCTATCTCTTCATCAATTTCACTATCACCATCAGTCTTTTCAATATTCTTTTCCCTTCTCTTTATATCTTTTTTGATTTCTTTGCCAGTAACTGCGGCCAGGTCTTCTTCGAAGTCAGATTCACCTTCAACATTGGCTAAATGTTTTTCTGCTGCTACAATCTGCTCTGTTGTTGATCTGTCACATATTTCTAATAAATCTGAATATTTGCTTAAGGAAAAACATCCAATGATAAGATTTATAGAACTTATAATTCATTAAAATTTTAAACAATTAATTGGACACATTCACTGCCACTTCATTGAGTAGTAGATTGTGTTCAGATACCACCACCAATGTACATCTGCATTCAAATACCAGCAAATATTTGGTTACAGCATTGGCCAAAAGTCATATAAATGCACATTGTGTTGGTGTATGTATCAATCATAGTAGTGACTATGAATGAGTATGAAATGTGTTTGTGTGAAAAAAAAAACACTCAAAAACAATATGATTAACTGGAAATATTTGCAAAAGGATACAATCCAAGCCATCTTCAGAGAAGAAGTTCTTCTTATTTTTAACTTTATTCAGCCCCAGTTGTTTCTCCAATTTCTTAATCATTTTGTCTTCTTCATCATTAGCTTCTAGGAAAGTTTTCCGTCTCTGCTCTTCCATTTCAGCTTTAAGGCGGTCCGCTTCTTTCTTCTCTTTTTGGCGTTCTCTTTGAATCACATCTAAGACCATTGGTTGAGATTTCTGTTTTTTCTTCTAAAATTATGAGGAGGAAAATTTTAAACAATGTGCAACATTAATAAACTACCGATATCATATTAGTTTCAGTCACAAACAATTGATGTTAGTGTAAAATATAAGTATGTTTGTGGTTTCCACACAGATAGCTTAAGCATGTGTTGCTTCTATCCTCTATCGTTTGTGTAATGAAAAAAAAGTTTTAAAGTACCTTAACTTGTACCACAGGATCAGCGGCATCAGCTGGTCTTTTAACAAACCTCCCAGGAACATACTCAGGTAGTTCTTTAGGAGTTTTCTTCTTCAAGTAATGCTCCTGTCTGTGAACTTTTTTTTGCTGTCTTTTTTGTTTACGTAAGGCTTTGCGGGTATTTGGAAAGTTGGCACGGGCTGCAGGTTTTGCTTTCTTCATTTTTGCGCCAGTAATATATGTAATTATTCAGTATACTGTTAAAAAATCGCTTCAAAATAGTGGAACAACAATATAACAAACGAAACGAACTAGGTTAACTTTTGCTGTCACTTTGACAGTTGACAGTCACATGTTGCTATTCGTTCAGAAACTACAAATTTAATCTTGTGGAAATTTCATACAAAAATAATCAAATTTTAAAACGCTAAGAAAAAAGTTCTTGTGCACTTTCAATGAAAAGCAATAAATACTAAAATAAAAAAATAGTATGACGTCATCGTAACGTTACCGAGCGTTACACTTTTTCATAAGTGACTCCCAGCTCAACCTAATTTAAGACGTTGTCACGTCAAAAAATGTGCAAATATTCTGGTCCACAGGGAATCCTGTGTGTTTTCATAATTTCCGAACGATAAAAAGAAAAAAAAAAACATACGCTCCGTTTCTCTTGAAAAATCTCGAAGTTTTCAATAACATCCTTAAAAAGTTGTCCTACTCTAAATAATTTGTTCAATTACTTTTATAACTACTATTAAATATTTCTTTCTCTATAAAATATTTACACAATGTTTGTTTGTTGTGTGAATCATATGTGAATACATAAAAATGGAACAAAAATTCGTGACAGCTGCGTCTAGCGAAACGAAACGTTACTCTAGTTTTGTCTATTCTTCCTATCATCACTCAAAAATCTCAAAAAGCGTGATGAAGACGAATTCCTGTGAATAAAATAAATCTTTTATCGTGTGAATACTCAAAAGCACCGTGTAAAGGGGATCAGCTCTGCGTTTTTCCTGTGGCGAAGTTTCAAATACACACAAGGCATGATGGTGGAAGGTTCTGCGTTTACGCGGACCGATGTGTTCCAAATGGCTATAAGGGTCGCGTTCGTGTCTGCAGTCACATATTTCTCCATCAAATGGCTGGTGAACCAGATAGACCCTACGTCGAAGAGTCGGAAGAAGGCTGAGGAACGAGCCCGCGAACAGTTACGCAAGTAGGTATCGATCGCGGGAAATACCGTTCACATTTTGAAAAGTTGTGTCTAACTTGGTCATTGTACTTGTTGTTCTCTTTTAACAAACTCTGCTTGAAGCATGATTCATTTATGGTACTTTCATGGGGGAGAATCCACGTAAGTTATAACTTATTATATCTTATTGGACACCAATATTGAAAGTGGCAGACTGTTTCTTGCTATTATAGTTCTTGTAGCTATCTCATTCCATAATAATATTGAGTTTTAGTAGAGTTTAATTAGATTTTATAACATGTCGACAAGTTAAATCATGATTTCAGTAAATTCTCATACAATATTTGGCACTGATTGAAGTAAATAGTTCAGTATTACAATCAAACTCTTGGTAACCTTATCAAACGTGTTACATCATTCCATTGTCTTTCTAAGTCATAATAAATGAGGATTCATCAAAAAAATAAAGGCTTTATTGAATCTAACAACTGCAAACATTTTTTTAAACATGATGTAATCATCTTTAAATCACACACAGAGCATGCATTATTATTTGTTGGTCCCTAAATTGTTGCCCCTCTCTACTACTCAAAGGTTGGCTGACAGAGATCCCTTTTGGGAAAAGTCCACCTTTTGACTTTTACTTTTTATTTGCAACCCATCTGTTTTTTTTTAAATAAAGAGTTTTTATTCTACTTTTCCTTTATTATCTTGATAAATAAAGTATGTGACTATTTATGAGCTATGTGGGATAGTTTGGAAAATGGTAATCACCCAATGTCTTCAAACAAGTACTCCTGTCATTGGTAAATGACAACACTTAATGAAACATTTTGTCAAACATCTAAACTGGGAAATATACTTTACCATACACTGATAAACTGCATTTCAGTTTGCAGAAACTACAGTGAGCCAGTGTGTTTTTATATAAACTTGTCATAATTTTCATTTCCTTCATTCTTGAGTTGTATAAATTGGTGTGATACAATTTTCTACTAACTGTATGTGGCTATCAGACCATTTATTTGTCATTTTTACATTTGACTCATCTAATACAATAATTTATTGACACTGAGTATGATAAAATTTTGATATTTGCAACTCATTAAAATTTTCCTATATTCATGCCTTACTCAATCTCATATCTTGTTAGGGAGCGTTCAAGTATTACGTAACGCAATATTTGAAGATTTCCGCCCCTCCTCCCCCCTATGTAACGCGCCATAACGTTTTGCTACACTCCCCCCCCCTCCCATCTCTGAACGTTACGTAACACGCACGACCATTTTCACCACTGACCAATATGATAAAATTTCGCGATTTTTAGGTAAAAGTTATGTTGCGCAAAGTAAGAAACACAGCAATATGCAAAAATTAGGGGGTACTGACAACAAAAACAAAATAAAAATGGCACAGGTACAATACTGTCGAGGAATTCCCCGAAAAACATAAAGGAAAGGTGTAGCCACCTTTCAAAAACAAAATAAAATGACGTTTACAGTTTAGGGGTTCCCCGCGAAGTCAAAATGTAAAAGGGTTGCCAACTTGGGTTTTTTTTCCCTATTTTTTTACTAAAAAAATAATGTTACGTAACGCGTTGTTTGGACCCTCCCTCCCCCCATAGTAACGCATCGTAACGTTTCACGAGACCCCTCCCTCCCCCCAAATTGCGTTACGTAATACTTGAACGCTCCCTTATGTTACATAATTTAAAAATGATCATTATGAACTTGAGAAAAGGTTGAATTTTAGATGATGTAACATAATAAGATTTAGAATTACTTAAGTATGGTGTATAATACTTTTTATTTCGATACAATTTTGGGTTAGGTTCATAAAAAACACTTTTTAAAATGTACACTTTCTGAAAAAGTCCATTATTTTAGAAAGTTCACTTTCTTGGAAAGTACACTGTCTCTAAAAGATCGGGAAGTGATCTTTTAGAGACAGTGTACTTTCCCAATATGTACACTATGTCAATAGGTGCACTTGCCCAGAACGCACTTTTGTAGAAGTAGTATTTTCCTAGGTATAATTTTTTTGTGACCATTAAAGGAAACTTAATTTCATTTACAAATACTAGTGTGTATGTGTATGTTTAGCAATTGTATAAATATTAAATATGTATCTTAGAAAGTGCCCTAAATGGGAAAGTGTTCATTTTGAGAGTGCACTGTTTGAAAAAGTTCACATTTTGGAAAAGTTTTCATATCATTTCATTCAGTTTTCATGGTCATTTTGGGAATGTAGGTACATATTGCGGAATGCAAGTGCACATTTTGGGAAAGTGTGTTATAACAGCTTAACTCACAAATTTTTACTAGAATCAATATTATATGTATATAATATTATGTTTTATATACAGTAGCTACTATACAGTCTGTGTATGGAAGGGTCTCTTCCAGGGCCGGGCTGGGCAGCAAGCACACGCTGCAGCTGGACAAGCTCACGGACCACGAGATGATCATCGCCTCGCAGCTCGTTGTACCGGATGAGATCAATGTGAGTTTACTGTTCTCCTATTTTACTATGATTACGTAACCTCGATAAAAATTAGAATAAAAAAAAAACTGTTGTTCTGCCCTCCTAACATGAATCTAAAGGCCCAATCAGACGGTTCATTCGGATGAACGTTCATCCGAGTGATTGCTTCATTTTTCTAGTGAATTCATTCGACAGTTTGTTACATTCCGTGTTCAGACGTGTCATTTCGAGTGAATAGTACCGAATGAAAGGCGAAAATGAAAGAAAAATGAACCGTCTGATTGGGCCTTTAATGCCTAATTTAGAACCTCAGACCCAGACAAGAATTTCCTGTCTTGAAAATTTCAATTTTACGTATCAGTCTTTAGACTCTTTAGGTTTCTTTTCTACTGATTAAATTGTATTTTATAAAGTACATTCGGCTGTTGTACTTCGTACTAATTTTTTTCTTGTGTGAGACAAGACGCAATGGATTTCGCTGAGCCCAGATCGTTTGAAACGATTATTTTCATGCTTCGTTTGCCATTTGCCATGAAATAAGCGCGCTTATTGAAGCGCTAAATTTGAAAAGTGTAGTATCGGTACGGTATCGGCAGTAAAAATATCGTCGACATCGATTTATCGTCAAATTGCGAACTTTGCTATACCTTATCGGTTTAGGTAGTTAAAACAATGTAAACAATCTTGACGTGTCTTTTTATTTAAACGTACACTTTATAAATCGAAAACTTTACATGAAAAACTTTATCCTTTACTTTCATAATTGAATTGTATAGTTTAACGATTTTCATTTTTAGACTCTGTATTTCAACAAAAAGACATGTTAAGATTGTTTATATTGTTTTAACTACCTAAACCGATAAGGTATAATGATTTCTTACAATTGTAAGTATGTAGGTATTTACAAGGAAATATAAAAAGGCGAGATAGCTTGTTCCTAACTAAATCATTAAACAACGAGTTCACCTACGGTAAAGCCCCAAAAGGGCTAATGTGGCAACACTGATATCATCATGCCGCATCGTGGGGATTCCCCGTACAGTGAAAAATGTTGACTATCTAACATTCGTTGTTATCAAGCAAAAACATGCTATCAAGGATATTGGGTTCAAAGACAAACTTATTTTTGCCGTTGTTTCCCTTGTACAGTCAGCTGCAGAGAAAAGTACCCCCCCACCCATACAATGTTTCATTACTAGTGGGTTACTTTTCTTTATAGCTGCCCGTAATTGACGCAAGACGTAAACTGCACAAATAAGTTGGGAATCGCAAAACAGTTTTTGGTAAATTTTATTATGGTTCCGTCAGTCTGCCTGTAATGTCTGTCCGTCCTGTGTAGGTTCTATCGTAGTCCAGCCGGTTTACCACAGCAAGGCGCGGGTAGAGATGCGCGCGCGATTGAATATACCTGTCACTGTCTAATTATAGACTTCAAAAATTGACTGGTAGTCTATCCGGAGCGCGTGTTGTATCGCATGTTGCTGTGCTAAACTTACAGAAATAAATAGATTCAATATTTCTTTGCCATCGGCAGGTGAACTGGAAAGACATCGCCGGGCTGGACGCTCTCATCCAAGAGTTGCGCGAGACTGTCATCCTGCCCATACAGAAGCGCGACCTGTTCGCGGACAGCCGCCTCACGCAGCCGCCTAAGGGGGTGCTCCTCCACGGGCCACCCGGTAAGTGTCTTACAGGTCAATCTGCCTAGCTAGACACTAGATTGCTAGGAAACTGTAAACACTCGTATCACCCAGATCTTTCTCTTCTTTGTTTTTTTAATTTTTGTACTTGCGAGCAGGGATCGTTACCGGTATTAATAAAAACTAAAATATCTCCTTTAATTTGGAATTTTAGCTTGGTATTCCTAGATAGTATTTAGGTAATCCTACAAAACTACGAGAAATCCAATAACATACAAAAACAACTGAGCTACCGAAATTAAATACCGGTATAAATGTATGAAAATAATACCGGTATTCGATCCCTGCATGCGAGCGCGGTTGTGAGTGTCACAGTCAATACAACTTTTTGCAGTTTCGATGCCAGAGTAGTGTAATAAGCGCCGCACTGACTAAAACGCCCGCTCTGCATGCAGGAAACTTCATATCGTGTGGTGTACACCTTTTAGCTTAACAACGCGTCGCGTGTAGCGTGCATCAAAAACGGTGCGCATACGATGCATGATGCATCACTGCGATTCCTTACCGTCACCGTTTTTAGGGTTCCGTACCCAAAGGGTAAAAACGGGACCCTATTACTGAGACTTCGCTGTCTGTCCGTCTGTCCGTC
>BHDV01016800.1:28142-44478 GCA_005406045.1 Adoxophyes honmai | reverse complement strand
ATACAAAAATTCTGAATTTTTGCAGTTTTTGGTACGGAACCCTTCGTGCGCGAGTCCGACTCGCACTTGGCAGGTTTATTTAAGCATTGGTGTGATCGCAACTTACAACGGGATGTGACGCTAACGTCCTAATGCATTTTTTTTACATATTCTCTATTGACGCTTATTTTTCCAGGCTGCGGCAAGACCCTGATAGCCAAAGCGACGGCCAAGGAGGCCAACATGAGCTTCATAAACCTGGACGTGTCGCTGCTGACCGACAAGTGGTACGGCGAGACGCAGAAGCTGGCCGCCGCCGTCTTCAGCCTGGCCGTCAAGCTGCAGCCTTGCATCGTCTTCATTGGTACGTAATAATAATAATAATAGTCCTCCTCATCGTTCCGATGACGGCGACCCTGGCTGTGATTAGATTTGTATTATTGGTACGTACACAGTTATGGACAAAATAAAAAAAAAAACGGATCCACGTCCAATTTTATAAATACAGCCTTGAGTAAAAAAAAAAAAACTAGAACTTTCCTGTTCTCAACACACAGCCATGGCCAAAATTAAAAAAAAAAAACTTTCGTCTTTGAATCCCACACAGCCTTGGCCAAAACTAAAAAAAAATCGGGTTCTCAACACACAGCCTTGGCCAAAACTAATAAAAAAAAACTTTCGGGTTCTCAACCTAGCCTTGGCCAAAACTAAAAAAAAATGGGATCCCTGTCCAATTTCATAAACAGCCTTGGCCGAAAACTAAAAAAAAAACTTTCGGGTTCACATCCCATTTTACACACACAGCCTTGGACAAAACTATTGAGTGTGAAAAAAAAACTAGCCTGGCTTAGTATCCCATTGCACAAACAGCCTTAACCACAACTATAGCGTGAAAAAAAAGGCAAAGCAACAGCCAAGGAGGCTCACATGAGCTTCATAAACCTGGACGTGTCGCTGCTGACCGACAAGTGGTACGGCGAGACGCAGAAGCTGGCCGCCGCCGTCTTCAGCCTGGCCGTCAAGCTGCAGCCGTGCATCGTCTTCATAGGTACGTGTAACGTATAGTCTTTAAGACTAAAAAAAAAACGGGTTCACATCCCACTTTACTCACAGAACCTTGGCCAAAACTAAAAAAAAAAACTTTTGGGCTCACATGTCATTTTAAACACAGCCTTGGCCAAAACAAAAAAAAAAACTTTCAGGTTGACATCCCATTTAACACACACAGCATTGGCAAAAAAAAAACCATCAAAACTCTTAGTGTGAAAAAATAAAACTAGCAGGCTAGTTGACATTCCATTACACATCAAGCGTGAAAAAAAAGCAAAAGCGACAGCCAAGGAGGCCAACATGAGCTTCATAAACCTGGACGTGTCGCTGCTGACCGACAAGTGGTACGGCGAGACGCAGAAGCTGGCCGCCGCCGTCTTCAGCCTGGCCGTCAAGCTGCAGCCTTGCATCGTATTCATAGGTATGTAACACACTGCCTTGGCCAATACTTTTAGCGTGAAAAAAAAATAGACGGTGGCTGACATACAGGCATCAATCCAAAGAGCCGCAGGTAGAGTGGAATGGAGAACTCTAGTAAACCAAATTACTAACTGCTGTCGCGACCCTCAGACATGAGGAATCGAGGAAGTCTGGCATAAAAAACCTTGAGCGTGAAAAAAAGTGTCCTAGATTGGTAGCCCATTACACATCAAGCCTTGGCCAAAACTATTAAGCGTGAAAAAAAATATTAATTATTTTACACAGACAGCCTTGGCCATAACTAAAAAAAAAAGTTTAGGGTTTACATCCCATTTTATAAACACAGCCGAGGAAAAAACTAAAAAAAACTTTTGGGTTCATATCCCATTTTACAAACACAGCCTTGGACAAAACAAAAAAAAAAACTTTTGGGTTTAGTTAGACCCAATTTTATAAACAAAGCCTTGGCTAAAACTAAAAAAAAAAAAAATAACTTTCAGGTTTGTAAAAATGCTAGATGTAATGTGTATAACAATTTTTTTTTTTACAGACGAGATCGAGTCATTTCTACGCACGCGCACGGCGCACGACCACGAGGCGACGGCCATGATGAAGACTCAGTTCATGTCGCTCTGGGACGGACTCATCACCGACCCTTGCTGCACCGTCATTATCATGGGTGAGTCATTGTTTACCCTCGCTATGTTTATTTTAATGAGTTGTTAGCAAAGAAGTTACTAGATGGCGTTAGGGTCTCACCAAACCAGTCGACGCCTTTTCGGCAAAATGCGGGTAGAAAATGCTTTATGTCAACGCAATAAGGGCGAACAAGACGTAAATTGGCTCGGCCATTCTCGCCGATTGACGTCTTGTTCGCTCTTATTGCGTTGACATAAAGATTCTACCCGCATTTTGCCGAAAAGGCGTCGACTAATGTGGGGAGACCCTTAGTATACACAAAATAATATTTTTCAGGTTTCAGTCATTTGTCATAATTGTCACAGGAATATGTTTAGTTTTAAGTTTTTGCCACTAGATATCACTATCACTTTTAGTCCCCATCCTGCATCGTGCTGCTAAGAGTTTACCTAGTTTCATGACTTGGCTGTAGGTGGTCATTATTATATCCACCTTACACCGACTGTATTTACCTCTTAATTTCGGTAGTTTTGTCGATAGGTTGAAGAATACAGTGGTATCATTTCTTGGGTCTGTGGCTGTGTAAACAGTCATCACAACCCATCACTTCACAAGCCCAATAAGAGTCAGTCGATTTTAGATATTTTCTTACACAACCGCGAATGCGGATTTTCAACCAACAATTGCAGTTTTTTTGTACAGATCCGCATTAGCGTCCGCGGATGTAGGCCTCTTAAAATCGGCATCCACATCCGCAAATGTGAAAAAAAATGCACCCGCAATAGCTCTCCAAATAGATATTCGCAACACACCGTGTCTAAAACTCCGTGTGGTCTTTCCAGGCGCCACGAACCGGCCCCAGGACCTGGACAAGGCCATCCAGCGCCGCATGCCGGCCGCCTTCCACGTGCCCATGCCCAGCGAGGCGCAGCGCGAGAGGATCCTGCAGCTCATACTGCGGGAGGAACCCGTGGCGCCGCAGGTCAGTGCCACCATAGCGAGGCGCAGCGCGAGAGGATCCTGCAGCTCATACTGCGGGAGGAACCCGTGGCGCCGCAGGTCAGTGCCACAATAGCGAGGCGCAGCGCGAGAGGATCCTGCAGCTCATACTGCGGGAGGAACCCGTGGCGCCGCAGGAATAGGGAATCTTACGAAACACTCCGTTTGTTGGTTATTTTTATCGCCTAGCGCCATCTATCGTCGAATTGTAGATCTTACATACATGAAGTCACGCCTGTGTTGGCTCATACTGATTGTGAGAGAGGAGCCCGTCGCGCCGCAGGTCAGTGCCGCAAATAGAGAAACTTACGAAATACTCCATTTGTTAGAGGCCGGTCACGGAGCGTAGCGAAATTTGAGCGTTGACCCGCTGCTATCTATCTTTATCGCACAGTGCGGCACACGTGCTCCGCGACCGCCCTTTAGTGTATAGGGTGGCCGGAAATTTACCGCAATTTACATCATCATCATACAATCACGCATTCCCGAATGGGGTAGGCAGAGCACGCCAGACATGACATAGACAAAAGTATGACAGTTTCACACTTAGCCACTGGTTTAAAAACAGATAAAAGAGGTATAATAGTGACAGGTTGCTAGCCTGTCGCCTAAAATGTACCATAACGAATATCCTTAGTCGCCTCTTACGGCATTCACCGAAAACATGAAGATTTGGTATTTTATCCAGACACCACACAGGATTTAGATGAAACGCTTTTTGCTTACTAAAGGCCGGTCGCGTAGCACAGGGAATTTCGAGCGTTGAGCGCGACTATCTATCTCTATCGCACGCGTGCAGTAATATTGCCCTTCCGCTCGCACAGTGCGACGTACGTGCTCAAGTACTTCAACGCTCGTATTTCGCTGTGCTCTGCGACCGGGCTTTAACAAACGAAACTCGAAGGTCCACCTCGCGGGGCTCCTATTCTAACTTTATCTTCCACAGATCGACTTCGGGCGGCTCGCGGCGGCGACCGAAGGCTTCTCGGGCTCCGACCTGCACGAGCTGTGTCGCCAGGCGGCCGTCTACCGGGTCAGGGACCTCGCGCGCACTGAGGTCGCCCGCGCCGACCAGGTAAATGGACAGAGGGGTCAAAAGTGACACCAAGTAAATGGGGTGGTAGAGAGGGCAGCTACAGATGTAGAGGATAATGTGTCTGTCACCGGAAAATCGTAAGATTTTAAATGAAAGACAAAAAAAAAAAACCGCATTTTCGCAAAATTTAATCTAATCTAAACTAATCGAACCTAATATGATAATTTTACGGAAATGTGGTACGAAAATTTGGCGGGTCGATCAACTATTTTATGTCCCTGGTTGCCATGGTTACGTCTCCTGACTAACCGAGTAAAATTGTGATTGTCTAGAATATAATCCGCTATAAGTTAATTTTTTTTTTATAGTTGTACGCATTTCTTTATGGCGCATCTCCTGAGCATAGAACGGGACCTAAATTACAACCTTTTTCTAAGCAACTCTATCACAGTTGTCCCCTGACTTATGGGACAGAATAACAACACAAAATAGTTGATTGGCCCTGGCCGTAAAATGATACAATTTGTCTCTCGTTTAGAATCTTACGGAAGTTTATAAACCTAGCCCAGTTAGTCGGTAGTTAAATCTATAAACTACTGAAGAAAAATATCAAAATATGTGCATATTCCCTATTGCTGTCATCTACGAGTATTACCGTCCATGTCCATACGAGCCATCCTTTTCTAATGATGATGCATTACCCCCCAGAACGGCTCGAAGTCCGAAGCGGACTCCGATTCGGAGTACCACGACGCGGTTCGCCCCATCACTATGGAGGACCTCAAACTGTCGCTCAACAAACTCAAAGAAGCCAAGATACAGTGCGGCAGCCTACCGCCCAGCATGAGAATAGAACTCGACTAACGTGAGCAACATTAATTTATAATTTTAGCATTAACAGGGAATACGGACGACTGGGCTAAAAAATGTAATTCCAATCAGTCCGTTTGTTAGATTATGGAAAAATATGATCTATCTGACGGACTAATTAGTTTTTTTTAGTCGTGTAGCCTATTTGATGTGAATCGGAAGAGGGATGGGCAAAGTCTGGAGTATTGTCGTATCATAACGCCTTAGTTTTTTCAACGCCAAGTCAAATTGTCTATGAAGGTCGATGGACCTTATGTCAATTGCGTAAGTTTTTCATATTACTAAGAAGAATGTCCTTGTCGTTGAAAGGGTTAAGAAAATGCTATAATTTGGCTATAGGGTACTACCGAGTGTCAGACACTTAGTATCTGTTGATAATGGTAAATCTGGAGGACTAAAGTGTAACCTCTTGTAATGGTAGTTTTTCTGACTATCTTAACCACCGTGCCGAAGGTTGTACTACCACTGTTATTGTATGCGTTTCTAGGCAGCGGTAAATTGCTCATAAAAAAAAACAAATGCGAACGTTGCAGCTGTGCGACAAGATAGTGGTTAAGGTGTGTCCAAAGATTCCAGATTTTAGACGTCGATAATTTGCCCATCCCTAGCGTGGGTTAAAAATTCGTCAGCGAATTTGCTGTGTTCATTATAAAAAGATTCGATTGCTGACGAAATAGAAAATGCGATGTATTTCATATCCCGGTACTAATGCTCTCACTGGCCTCGCCTCGCATCAAATAAAACTCGTTGTTAGAGACGTTTAAAACAAGCAATTCAATATGTTTTTTTATTTTATCGACAAGACAAAATCCAGTTTGTTCTTTTACGATAATATTAACCAAAGAACGGTCGTGGAGGACAGCGAAATTCGTGCGTTGACCCCTGCTATCTCTGTCGCACGCGTGCAGTGATATTGCCCTCACGCTCGCACAGTGCGACGCACGTGCTCAAGTGCGAGCGTGAGGGCAATATTACTGCGTGTGTGGGACAGATATAGAAAACAGCGGGTCAAAGCTCGAATTACGCTGTGCTCCGTGACCAACCTATGTTCATATAACAAAATCAAAGGTTCATTATAAAGCGGCACGCTCAAAGGACTGTATCAGAGACTTTTGATGCTTAAAACGATACATTTATTAATTTTATTGTACTAATGATAAATCACAAATCTCTGTAGTAGACTATTAAATCTTAATTCACAACTCTGGATGCTCTAGGAAGCGACACTTATTACTTAAAGACACTAAGAGCACAGTAAAATCCGAGCGTTGACCCGGTGCTATCTATCTCTGTCGCACGCGTGCAGTAATATTGCCCTCTCGCTCGCACTTGATCAAGCCTTTAGTGTCTTTTTACGATGTCTCGAAGTGACATTTAAAACTCTTAAAGTAAAATAACCTAAACCTTTTCAACGTTAAATTATTGCCAAGGTTGAAGTTACTCTGCTATTTGGCGTTGAAAGGGTTAAAATCAAGATAGTTATTTTTCTTCACAACTTACATGCCATATTGTGGTGAAAATACTTTTTAACAGTTCGCCCAGTCAAATAGAAGCCAAGATTACAGCTCTAGTCAATATTTATGACTCATATTACGTACTGCAGAAGATTCTTAGATGGGTGCCTTTAACGCTTTTTGCATTGGTAGGTTTTTCTTGTTTTCTTTGTGTAACTGCTATAAGGATACCTCTTATCTAAACTCTAGGTATTTTATTGAACTGTTTTCCCCCTTCATTTTTTATTACTTCATTACTTCTTTGGACATTAAATTCATTACTTAGAAACCCCAATCTTATTTAATTGAATCAGCTAGTAGCTAAGGGAGGCGTTCTAAATACATTCATCTTTCCCACTACAATTACTGGCTACAAATCATTAATTTTTGTTACGTGTATAGAAGAAACACGAACACATTTTTGTGTATGACACTAATTTAGTCGCGATACCCCTTGTGCTGGTAGTTCAGAGTATAGCAAGATTTAACACGATCTTGAGTGTTAGTATGTGATGTCTTAGATACTAAACCTTGTACGAAGATTGTCTAGAATATCGTTAGCAACACGCTTAATTATACAATCTGTGAAGTTTTAAACTGTACTCTGTGATAAGCTGATAAATTTCATTTAAGAATCGACAAAATTACTACCTAAAGGTGTGTTGCTGATTTTTTAGATGTGTTACCGAATGATTTAGTTACTTAGCTTTACTAAAACACGGGAATGAATACTTACGTTTTCCTAGGAATAAATTTAGTGGCAATAGTTCATCAATTAAGATAAATTGACGTCGTAGTAACCTAGTAACTGTCAGTGAGAGGCAACCCTGAGCAAAGCTGACTCCTGATTGGTCGATCAGTCGTCCTTGAGGAGTTATGGACTAATCAGACGCCGGCTCGTCGCACAGTGTTGCGGCGGTAGGAAAAAAACGAAAAAAAAAAAATGTAGGTAGATCAAATACAAACATTATTTATTGAACTTATGTTAATAATGTATCATATTATGCCAAAAACGAGGGTACTTTCTCACAGAAACATTGCTAAAACGCTTGTCAAAGTTTAACAATTTATTTCTGAGACGTTTAAGTGATTTCGAGTTGGGTGTTTCAAACTACGATTTTCGGATACAAACTATACTATTATTAAAATTGCAACATGGATTCTGTAGACCAAGGTATTGTCTTGTAAAAACGTTTTATCTAATTGAAATATTACAAACATTTTATAAAATACGGAATATTTAAATGCACAGCTTAAATACAGGTGGAAATTTTTCTTCTATAGACCTTTAAGTATAATATTCCACTTCGTGCCGCCATAAAATGTTAGTGACAGTGAAGTATTGACCTTATATTACTGGAATATAAAACGCAAAGTTGCGACTTTTTGCGAACTTTAACTGTAATAATAATTGTTTACCGCAGGGCATATTGTTGAAGTAAGCCGTGAGGAGCTTGTAGCGGTTATATTTCGAGATCCATCGAAAACTTTGGACAGAAAATGCACAAATTTATTAGAATTTGTAAAACAGAAGCTAAATTACCCGCCAGAATACCAAAATGAAGTAAAAGAAAAGGTTTCGACTTCCGTCTGTCTGTCTGTCACCAGGCTTGTATTTCACGAACCGTGAAAGCTAGAGGGTTGAAATTTTCACAGATGATGTATTTTTGTTGCCGCTATAACAACCAATAATAAAATGAAAATAATTATAATAATTAAGGGGGGCTCCCATAGAAAAAAACGTGTTTTTTTTGCTGTTTTGGGTCTATTTAAATAACTGTAACAGATAAATACTTGAAATCCTCACATAATATTTAATTAAATATTTACTTTAAAAGAAACTAATTAAGTTAAAATAAAATTAGCATTTAAGGGGGGTTCCCATACAAAAAAACCTGATTTTTTGATGTTGTTTTGTCCGACTCGCACTTGGCCGGTTTTTTTATGTGTAATCCTTCATTCTGTACCATGTAAAGATAATTAGTCAACAATAAACCTTAAAAATAATTTCGTCCCCTACCTACTATGGAGCCGCAACACTGTGCGTCGTTAGGGTTGCCAATGTGCCAGCTATACCGGTTTAGCCGCAACTAGTTACCAACAAACCAACTACTATTTTATGCCTTTTACACTTTTTGTATATACGCTTTAGGAAAGTGCTGGAACATGCGTTTGTCGCTAGTGTTCCATAGGACTCGAGCCTTTTAGCTCTTTGCTTTAAGGTTGGCTTCGATTTTAACGCCTAGAGGGCTGAAAGCCTAAAAAGCTCTTTAGCCCCGAGCCTTATTATATTCGGCAGCCTTGACTCTCGGAGCTCGTAACCCTAATAAAAGGCTATTTATTATTAGACTTTAAAGTCCTTGTCAAAATATTGAGACTTAAAATATTTTGGCCTTCAAGCTTCTTTAGGCTCCGAGGCTTAAAAATATTTAATTGATATTTTTAAAATATTAGAACATAGAAACACAGCTATGACATTTTTTAAACGTTTAATGGAAAAAAAAATTTATTTGGTTAAGTGTTGGAGAAGAAAAGAGCGTTGTTTACACTATTATAAAAAGACTTAAGCCTTAAAAAAAGCTAAAACCCTTTAAAAAAGGCTATAGCCTTTTTTAAGACTACAGCCTAAAAAAAAGGCTATGGCCTTTTTGAGACTAGAGCTTTATTAAAATCACTAGCTCTTTGAAACCCATTCCATTAAGCCAGCTCTAAAAAGCTCTCTGGAGCTTTAAAATTTGGGCTAAAAAGGCTCGAGTCCTATGGAACACTATTTGTCGCTGTTTTAATAATCTTAAAAAACGGCTAAAGATGATGAGATAAAATGTATTATAAAAAAAAAACAAGCAAAGCATTTGCCTGTTTAATTTGATGACAATAATCTATAGTTGGTTGATATTAACACAGCGATGAATACAAATGTATCTCAGCATTCGCAGCAATAATTTTTGCGTAGAATAGAAAATCGCTCGTAGCTTCGTATTTATATTAAATCAAAGGTTTGTGAATATATTGCGCGTTGTTTGTGTGCATTTTTCTCTATATGCGGTCAACGTATTGTTAGCTATAGGTTTGGCAGAGATACATAAGTAGCGACCACACTACTGCTCAGATACGGTGTCGGTACGGTTCAAATTGAGTCAAATTACACATGTGTAACGTTTCTAACTCATAGCTCTGTCTCACTCGTCACTGCGATTCCGTACCATCTTCGTATCCAAGTAGGGAGTGTGGTCGAACCTATAACGTGTAAAAAAATAGTGTATTTTACTATAGTAACAGAACTTAGAGACGTTTTAGACGAAGTTTTGGTCCTGAATTTTGAAGAGTACTTAGCGGTATCTCAGTAAATTGGTCATTAGTCATAAAGTCCGTTTTATGTAGACTCTTTCCAAAGTTTTTTTTCAAACGTTGCTTACAGTTAATAAACAGTTACTTCTGTAATATAATTATGTTTAGTGCATAAATAAATGAGTCATTAAAAACACGTAGTTAAAGGATTCAATTAAAACATAACTTATACCTTATTTGTTTAGTTAGTTAAAATAATATAAACAATCTTGACGTGTCTTTTTATTTAAACGTACACTTTATAAATCAAAATCTTTACATTTTACAATTTAGGTATGAAAAATCATTTAGTTTCATAATTGAATTGTATAGTGTAACGATTTTCATTTTTAGACTGTGTATTTCAACAAAAAGACATGTCACGATTGTTTACATTGTTTTATACCTAAACAGTTAAGGTATAGTTAATTCCTTTGTGTAACGATAGTTATCCAAATTTTTTCAGAAAATTTTCGTTACTCAAAGGAATCTACCGTCATTTTGTTTTTATTAACCTATTATTGTATTTGATTAATTTATGTAAATTTTTTTGAAAACAACTATAATTTCAGTGACAAAACAGTTGATCCATCTGAATCATGGAACTTTTGCGCAATAAATTTTAGATGTCGCCTTCGTAGATTTTAGTCTATTGTTTATGTCACTTATTGAGAAGCTGTTCTAAACAAAAAAATGTCTAAAAGGCCATTTAATTATATTTTTTTTAACTTGTTCTGAAAATTTTAACTGAAGATAAACGAGATATTTACAGATAAATTTACATATTTAAATTCACCTTCTATCGATTAGAATATTAAATATCACTACACTGATACCTGAATGAAGTTATAAATTGTTACATTGCAATAATTAAATTTGAAGATGTTTAAATGGTAGCGTTAGACTCTAAAATGTATTGTATATAAGCTTTGTTAATTGTGGTTCGGTATTTCTACAGATTAAATCAAATAACCGATCCAATTTACTTATATTTAGTTGGTTATGCGATTTCGAGTCTGTAGAATTTCCCATTTTCATTAGTAGTTTTGGCGTTACGCTGCTGGCAGTGTGATTTTGAACATATCTTTTTAAATTCTGTATTTATTTTTACTTTTCCACCGCTTTGGTTGATTTTAACCTAACATAGCAATTAATTTATACAGCCAAAAAAAGTGTCATTCGTAGCGATGATTTCCATCAAAATAATATAGATTTCGAAGAAGTTGAAGCTTCGTCTGATTTCTAGACTTTATGATCGCGCTGTATTATGTATGTGGTAGGCAATTTAAAATTATAAATCATTTTATTCTTCCTTGTAGTGAAAACAAAATCAACTCTTCATTTAAAGGTCTGGCTGTAATCAATAAGATCCGTATCGTCTGTTATTTGACTGTTAAATTCATAATTCTTGTTGATTTCATTCATTTTTGCATCGAAATGTCAATAACTTGCCTTTAAGAGTTTGTTCTGCTAGTGGCCTACCTACCCCGTATAGACTGTCCTAAGTATAATAATGTTATTCAATTTCACACAAGGCAGAATGACTTGATTCTCATAACGTGTGCATTTCGTTTTTTATGTAGCTAATTAGTTAAAGGGTGAGGGCTGTGCGTTGAAAATTGTTAAGTTAATATAGTTCAAGGTTTTCGATTTAGTCCTTCACGGATTTTTGCTATTTTCTTTTTTAATTTTAACCTAGAATATAATCAAGACACAAAGCTGCGACGCTGCAATAGGATTGTGTTACGCGTTTCAGCTTGCTTTAGCCTTTTCGCCATTGGTCTGCACCTATGTTCACATTAGAGAGTGTAGGGATTTTGTTGCGGGAGCTTTGTTGATTTGTTGACGTTGTCAAGATTTTCCTTGATAAGTCCGGCAAATGCTGACTGCAACACATTCCTACTGCATAGTGTTCTGTCGTTTTGTCTGTGGTAAAGCCTCAATGTGCCGTATTTTCATATTAAGTCGAGGCTTTGTTCTTATTTGTTTTCGTGCTATTTGTCGCTAACACTAATACTTCGGCAATGTAAGGTGGCGAAAAGGTTAAATCCTAACTCGGAACTAGGTTAGTATTTGAACCGATTAATCTAGTAACTGAACGCATCTGAACAATGCATAGTATTACTAGCTTCTAGCTACTAGCCTGTTCCGAACGAGGCTAAAATTCTGCAATATTGCCGTTTTAACTTTGTTGTAGGCGTTTTTGAAACGCGTTCTGTATATAATGCATAAATGTGTATTGTGTTTTCTGTCGTGTTCTTTGGAAGCGTATGGACGTTCGGCTGTCGACAGAGAAATATATTGAAATCGTTACTTAGTACGCAAATATTTATTGTGTAAATAAAGGCAATAAATAATTGGAGAAATATACGTTTTGTTATTTTTACTGACACCCTAAGCACAAGTGACGTTTCCACCCCAACGCCAACTTACGTTCAACTGTTTAGGTTCAACTTTGAGCATGGCAATAAAGAAACTTGACGTAAGGTGTGACATTTTGTATTTGTTGCGGCACCGAAATGGTCGCTATATTTGTGAATTAAACTAATGTTAAAGGCTAAATCATTTATTTGGTTTTTGCATTCATTTAATTGTACATTACATTTGGTGATTTTGCTTCCTTTAGTTCCAGTACTGCGTCTGGAAACAAACGAAATAGCAAATTATCGAACAAAACACAGTCCCAGCGTGATGTAATCTTAGTAGGTACCTATGTATGAAAAAAAAATGGACAATTGAGAACGCTGAAAGACATTCAATTATGGATAGGGAATGTAATCCGGCAAAGTTTTAATCCAGGTATTTACGGGATTGAGAGGATCTGAAAGTCTTTGAGAAAAGACAGAAATTGTATCAATACACACATATATATAATGACATACCTTGTAAACGACTGAATTTCAGCACAATAACATAGTTATATAAGAAATTCAGTCGTTTACAAAGTATGTCATTTCATTTATTGCAAATATTGAAAAAAAAAAATTGCGCCATAGAAATTAGAAAATTCGGGACGAAATCTGATATTGATGTGTTAGACGGCCAGATAGCCTAATGGTAAGGGAACCTGGACATGAAAGTTCGCGCAGCGCTTTTTCCAGGTAAAAGTGATGATCGAATTTACTCTTTCTCCCTAACATCGCACCAAGTTGTCACTAGTATACGTCTGTGGATATGATAGAAATACAGTCAAAGAATGTGATAACTGTGCCACTTTGTACCTTTTTACAAGAAATGTCACTGTGACTTAGCATACTATCTACTAATCAAACTCACTATGAGAAGGTTCATTGTGCCAGGTATGAATTTCTTTGACAGTTAAATAGTGCTAAATCATTGAGGATAGAACCTATAGAGTACTAATGTCATCTTGGTTGTTCGGAAATTATTCCGCAAAACAATTAAAGTGATCGCTGTGCTCTTATTGGCCGGTCCAAGATCGCGCGTAACGCTAGTGCCTTTTTCTCTACGGTTATTGGCTCTGTACAGTTTCTGTGACAGTGACGGTGACGTTTAGTATGTTGAAATCAACAAACTATTTGCGGACCGGGGTTGCGAACATTGTTTCTCTATAGGTTGTATCCTCTATGTGCTCAATTTACAAGCATACGTACCTTTTTCCTCTTCTTGCTCCTGGTCTTCTTTCTCTTGGAGTACCGCGCGGGGCGTGGCTGCCGGCGCGAGGGGCGCGGCCGCGCGCGCGCAGGCTTCGAGCCTTTCAGTAGATGGAGCAAGCCTGTAGGGGCAGGTTTTAAATAAATAAATATCACTGGACAATATTTACACCAATCACCTAGTCCCAAAGTAGGCAAATTAATGCCTATGTTATGGGTACTAGACAACGGATAAACTTACTTATATATAGATAAACATCCAAGACTCGAGAGCAAACATTCGTATTCATCATACAAACATCTGCCCCGACCGGGGATCGAACCCGGGACCTTAAGCTTCACAGTCAGGTTCTCTAACCGCTGGGCTATCCGGCCGCCAATTCAGGTTAGGTTTTACATTACAGTCGGCACCTAAGGCTTCTTTCAGATTAACTGCAAGATGTGATTAGCTAAGTCCACACCAGTGCGCTTTCACGTTCACCTTGCGTCTTCCTCTGACGCATGCCCATGCAACCACAGCGCATGCGCTGAAACTAGATCCGTCCTCAATGAAGACGCGCTAGCGGCATGCGCTGGTGTTGGTGGTTGCACGGGCATGCGTCAGAGGAAGACGCAAGGTGAACGCGAAAGCGCACTGGTGTGGACATAGCTAACGGCACAAGCTACTTCAGAACGTCTAATGTATTCGAAACGATGATGAGTTCGATACGAATTTGGTTTGCGAATTATCGCAAAATTATATGAACAGCGCTGCCAGCAGAACGTTTGCACAACTACCGCGGTCGACACGTTTGCATACAATGCCGCGTTAATTTGCAAACGTAATCCTTATCGAATCTATGGTCGTTTTCATTTTACTAGCCGTTCAGCTGTACCACATTTCGACGGCAGCCGTCGACGTGTTGGCGGCTGCAGTTAATACGTCGACGGCTGCCGTCGACATGCAGCGGCGTCTGAAGTAGCCGCTGCCGTTCACAACTTGCAGTTCGTCTGTAAGATCTAACTTGGCAAGATTTTAAGTAGTGGTAGCGTAACCGGGAAAATTGGTGCACGAACTTAGGTACCTCCAGTACTTACATCACACATACGCCTGTGCCAGATGGGGTAGGCAGAGCACACGAAAGCTACATAGACGAACGAATGACTATTTCACGTCTCGTAGTTTCTAGTATTTTTAGGTTTAAGTTCAGAAATACTAGTGCCAGGTTGCTAGCCCTTCGCCTCATTTCCTTAGTCGCCTTTTACGATGTCTATGGAGGAAATGGAGAGGTGTTATTCTAAACCCGGCACCACGGCACACTTAAAACTTGGTCAAGTTAGGTGCCGGGAACTGTATTCACCATAAAGAAGTTTCGAACGTTGGTTCCATAAATACAACTTCGTACTGTGTCTCTTATCTACCTGGAGAGAGATCACTCTATTTGAATCTTTCCCACACTGGTATTGTTTATTAATAGTTACAGAAACTACTTGGAAAAATCCAATTTTGAACAAGTGAAGGAGAAAATGTGGGTCCATCGTTTTTTTATTACAATTTGTCCGTTAGGACAGGCTAAGGCCAGGGACCATACTGCCTAGTCTTCAGTAAATATATTCAGAATTTGTTATTAAACCTAAACTTAACCTAACTTAACCCAAATCATTAGAATGAGAGGGTGGTGTAGTACGCATTCTAATGCTCAATGAAGTTTAGCGCGAGATGAACAGTCCAAAGCAAACGTAATCGCGAGAGCCGATATCCTTTACTTTTCACATCCCCTTTAATGTTCACGGTTAAATGACACATTATTGCACTAATTCCACCACACTAACACAATAATAGCCACTACAAAATGTAGAAAAGAAATGAAAATCATTAATTGAATTGAAAAGCAAAGCACGTCGTACTTTGTCAGTTTCCCGCGCAAAACCCGGGTCCTGTCGTATCTGTAGAACACTTTGACAGTTGATGTCGTTTGTGGACGAAGTTCTGCTACTGGACGATAGATGGCGGTAGGGTAGCTACAAGTTATCTAAGTGGCGTGAACAGCATCGGCAAGAGCCTCGTTAATTAATTTAAGAAGACTACTCAAAGAACTAATTTTGCGGCAACGAAGTTGTTGGAAGAAACTAGTAGGTACAAGTAATTAAATTAATAATCAACACGCTTAGCACGGAGTGCAAGCGCGACGCGACAAGCGACATAGAAGCTCGAGATAATGCTATGTCGCGAATCGGTAGCACGATGAGTAGCGAGATAATTTCTCGAGCCGCGTTTAAACGTCATGATGACAAATGACAGCTAAGTGCGATATATTCTCAAAAAGCGTAGCACGATAGCATTTAAGGCGACAAATATCTCGAAACTTAACGTCAGTTGGCGAGGTATATGTCTTCGACGTTTTAGGTGCGCGAGAATGCAAGATGCGTTTGTGATTTCTTATTTTATCGAATATTTATAAGTGTTTAAACCATACATTACTTAATTATGTTTAAAAGTGGCTTTTCCGATATCCTCGACTTGAAAGATCGGCGCGAGGAGAAAATGTTGTGGTGGGCGATGCCGGATGCGTCGAATCCATTTGAGCTCTTCGATGGGAATTTATGCACAATTTTCACATAAATAAGGCCAGTCTTTGTACCCGTGCCGGGAGCACGAGGGCGCCCTGCCCCGCCGTTGCCTGCCCGTTCATATTCAGGTAAATAAATAAATAAAAGGCTTGTCCACCAAAGTATACACTATGTATACAACATTATGGAACACTACCGGTAAGAAAACAGATGTCTGTAATTTATTCATACATAACACGCTTGTATTCCCATATGGAGTGGGCAGCGCACACCACGATCATGGTCAAAACCATGCCGAGGTATTTCACGATTTGTAGCTACACCGAGCATATTTTATGGGTTTTACTTCAAGAGGTACA
>BHDV01016800.1:13304-26452 GCA_005406045.1 Adoxophyes honmai | reverse complement strand
CCGTGACTTCTCTATCTCGATGCGTCAGAATTTGTCGCTGCGTCGTTCCGTGCTACGGAAAGCGAGAAACTGACAGCCGCGAAATAGACATCTCGAGTCGCTTGTCGCGTCGCGCTTGCACTCCGTGCTAAGCGTGCTGGGGCCAGTCGCTGAGAAATAAGTCTAGGTCGTCCCGCCATCTCCGTCTGGGCCTGCCCCGTCGACGCCTTTAATGTCCTTACCTAACTTTAAATGTATAGTAATGATAACGCGTTAGTTATTGAATTTCAAAATAGGTACAAAAATCCCTATAGCATTTGACGCAATGCCCAACCAAGCTTTGTTTTCATTGGTACAGCTCATTTTAACTATTCATCGAATGGTCGTACTCTGTTCTAATTACATTCTAATTATAATAAAATTACAAATAGGAGGTCGATTTATCGGACTCAATTGTTCATAACGGACGTTTGAATTCTGTTATCTAGATTCTTCTTTCTTTTAAAAGCTTCTACTACTTATTTAAATTCAAATTATATATTAATACATTCCTCTGGTATTAAATAAGCTCTTCGTACACCTTATTGATTTACGAGCAATGGATAAAAGTTAGCACCGTTCCGTAAGACAAATTACTTGTTAAGCACTTTACTATCCTTTTGAACAGTCATGATTTTTATCAATGTTATGTTTCGTATGTTCTGCTTATAATATATTATATAATGTGGTTGTGATTTCAAAATAAAACTGCTTTGATAATTTTATCCATCGCTTTTCCATGATGCATTAGGAATTATGAGCTCTGAAACAAAGCTCTGTCGGTGTTGCTGCTTACTTTAAGATTGTAATCGACTTACCGTAAAATTCAGATCGAGCCGGTTAGAACTGGTTAGAACTGGTTAGGGCTGGTGTGAACTGGTGGCGCTTCACACTTTCTCTTCTCTTGCTTTTATGAAGTAGGTGATGAGGTCGATGGGGAGGGGGAACACAATGGTTGAATTCTTTTCGGCAGATATGGTATTCAACGTCTGTAAAAAAAAAAGCAATTGAAAAACATCTTTTCAAACCGATCCAGCAGCTTTGTTTGTATAGTGTGAGGTACAAATTTAGTTCCACACATTTTAAGGATTTATGTTTGATAGATAACACTCGGAATTAATAGTACAATCGATTCTATTTAGAGGTCAACTTTTAACATGTCATACATACCTATAAATGAATATAAATGTTTGAAGGTAGCAAAATCGACAGTTATTTTTGAAGAAAAACTAAGGACACATCATTATGGCATTCAGATTGATTAATCAATGATAGTGTTATTATCAGAATCCATGGGAAAAATGCTAAAATACTAAGTATCATTTTGTATCTTATTATAGTCTGTCTCACCCGTCCCGCGCTCGGCTATAAGGTAAAAGTACTAATGCTCGACGCCTCAAGGGCCTCAACGCCCAATAGATGACACCCATCAGTCACCTGTCTTGCTATGACATAAGGTTGCAAGTGTCAAGTATTGGGTCAGTGTCGAGCACAGGGACGTTTACCTTACGTGCTTGCCTTCGGACTTACATTCTAGTTTACGCCTAACGTATATACCTAAATGTAATTTCAAAAGTTAGCACGTGCATTCCATATGAACTGCATGCATTGAACGCTAGACAGCCAAATGCGATGACATGCGAACAACCATAAAAACAACATGAAATCAGGCATCAGGCACCAGACTATGATTTCAGTCATCAGCAGGAGATTTTTAGGGCCATTTTCCAACGGCAAGCCGAGACGATACGGGGCGATTGGGGATTGTGTATGACTCGTTTGTGTGACCTGTAATATGAACGCTTTTATACGTCTTTTTGCGTCTCGGTATACTAAAAAAATAATAGTAAAATTTATCGCCGAACCAAAAGTGCTAAAGTAAAGCATTGGTCGCGGGTTTTCACGCAAGAACGCCTACACAGAGATACGGTCGCTCACGCAACGCACCATTGCGGGCGTACCTACAGTCGAGTTAATAAATATATGAGCAGACAAATGCCAAATATGTAAACTTTTGCACCTTATTGTCAATGTCATAAAGGTGTAGAGATATTTTTGAACCCTCAGTATTGCTCATATATTAATGAACTCGACTGTACCTTCTCAAGTCTGTTTCCCTGGTGGATTGAAGTTTTGTAGTAAGAACGAATTTAAATTCCCGCTTCGCCTCGCTTCGCCTCGCCGGTGGGTAAAGACCATTAAAGAACGAGAGTTAAAATGATGATCTGTACGTCTAGTGTGTTCAATTCGATGGTGCAGTCGTTAACGAATTCGTTTGCGAGTTGTCGCGGAATGTATGGAGAATTATCGACCGTGGCAGTTGTGCAAACGTTCCGCTGGCGGTGCTATCTCGCTTTCCATACAATTTTGCGATAACTCGCAAACGACTTCGTTAACGACTGCACCATCGAAATGAACACACTAGACGTACTGAAATGACAGATTTGAGAAAGCTGGTGACGGTGTGGTGATAGAAGCATTCTGATTCGTTACGCATTTAGTTTTTTTCTTTGCCCACATTATTTAAATCGTACCTATCTAATGAAAAAAATGACCCTTTTCCGAAATTCCATTGTTTTTTATGCCTTTAGTTCAGACAATCAAAAGATATGCAAAGTTACTCATCTCTGGTTTTCGCAAATCAAGGATGAGGAACACCATGGTCGATGCAGCTCCAAATTGCAATAGGTAGCATGCTTCATGCCATGACAAGGGGTGCGACGAGATCCCAGTACTCGTACCAAAGGGAAGGAATGCAGCTAGTATTTTGACGCTTCTTAAAATAGGCTTCGCTTAAAAAAACTACCTACATCTATTAATTTCTACAACAGGTCCCTTAAGTTTCACCAATACTACATATTTTGTAGAACTATCGCCACGGCAATGAACATTTGAGTCCCAGAGAAAAACAAAAGCCTGACAGCAATTTCTAATTTCAAATTTCTTTCTTTTTGTAAGCGGCCAGTTACGCACCGTGGAGGTTTCACTAGTCTAAAGTGATGTACTTAATAAAATATTTTATCGACAAAAATATGCCGATGTTTCTGTCAACCAGTGCTATCAATACAAATAAATATATCGTCTCTTCTTTTTAACCGACTTCAAAAAGGAGGAGGTTCTCAATTCGACCTAATTTTTTTTTTTTTTTTTTTTTTTTTTTTTTTTTTTGTGTGTATGTTACTCGATAACTCGAAAACCCGTGGACCGATTTTCAAAAATTTTTTTTTAATCGATAGGGTAAATAATAATAAATAAATATCACTGGACAATTTTTACACCAATCACCTAGTCCCAAAGTAGGCAATTTAATGCCTGTGTTATGGGTACTAGACAACGGATAAACTTACTTATATATAGATAAACATCCAAGACTCGAAAGCAAACATTCGTATTCATCATACAAACATCTGCCCCGACCGGGGATCGAACCCGGGACCTTAAGCTTCACAGTCAGGTTCTCTAACCGCTGGGCTATTCGGCCGTCAAAAAAGGGTATAACTCGAAATTGGTCCCATTTGCACGACACCAGGATCTGATGGTGGAATCTTGGAGAAATCGAGGGAATTAATAATTTGTTGATGAAGTCAAGATTTTACATTCAGTAAACAGAATACTTTCAAAATATTGCTAACTAGTTGTGCCCGCGACTCCGTCCGCGTGGAATAGTGACAAATTTCCCCCGTTTTTCCTACATTTTCCACTGTTTCTTCGGTCCTATTGGTCGCAGCGTGATGTTATATAGCTTAAAGCCTTCCTTGATAAATGGTCTATCCAACACAAAAAATATTTTTCAATTCGCACCAGTAGTTTCTGAGATTAGCGCGTTCAAACAAACAAACAAACTCTTCAGCTTTATTATATTAGTATAGATTTGAAGTCGGTTTTTTTTTGTTTAAAATTATTAAAATAAAAACAGTTAATAAAATTCAAGTAAGTATTACTATTACTCTGTCACCAGACCTACAACATACTTCAACCTAGTCGCCGCCCACGACATACAAGGAAGAAATGGACAGATTTTACCCTAAACCCAACACGTCAATATTTTTTAATTGAGTGTTTTTTTTCCGAACTTCTTCAACCGAGATGCAAAGGTACTAGGATATCATAGGATGGTAGGGGATACTTTCGCCTTTCCTATTATTAGTAGAAATACTGGGATCACGCCGTATTTAGGGGCCCACATGAATCTTACCGCATTCTAAAGTTGGGCAGGACCCATGGCTGCCTATCATATCTTAGCTTCAGGAAACAGAAAATATTTAAAATTGTTAAGTAAAGTTGGCAATAAACTTACTAAGATTTCAAATGGTAGAGGGGTAAGTTCGCGTAGGTATAGCTTTTAGGCTTTTTTTAGGTCAAAGCAATGGGCGAACCTATCCCACTTAAAATCTTGTAAAAGCTTATTGCCAACCACGATAACGCTTTTTCAAATCGCCAGCCCCAGGTAACGAAATGATAACTGCCGTCATATTAGTTTTAATTTTGACAGGTGTTAAAGAGCCAATTGTAAATGTGTCACTTTTCGAAAAGAAACTGCAGGACAATGTCATTCGATAGAATAGTCATTTGCATTATGACTTAAGTATATTTCGATGTAATTATTAGACACAGAGGGAGGATTCATAATGTTAAATTAATACCTACTTCATTGTTAATCAGCTTTAAATTTTTGAAGCTCTGTTTTGACCTATAGGTGGGATGTGTGTCACCGCATACGTACTTTCGTCTGAGAAAGGTCGTCGTGTAAAATTAGTCTCCTTCGATTTCTGTTCCCTTTATACAAATAAAACTAGCAACTCTAAAATCCTAACTAGACGCAATACTCAGTTATGAACTTCTTCAACTTTCTTGAACAATAGTGAAGTACCATCGCGAACAGGGATTGTTGAGCCACTTACCTATGTTTGTAACTTGGTCGTGTAATACTAATCCAATAGCTGACATCTATACGTTGTCGGTTTAGGTAGTTAAATCAATGTAAACAATCTTGACGTGTCTTTTTATTTAAACGTACACTTTATAAATCGAAATCTTTACATTTTACAATTTTGGTATGAAAAAATCATTTACTTTTATGATTGAATTGTATAGTGTAACGATTTTCATTTTTAGACTGTGTATTTCAATAAAAAGACATGTCAAGATTGTTTATATTGTTTTAACTACCTAAACCGACAACGTATAGTCGGTCACATCGGTCACTGATTACACGTCTAAATTGCGAACAGTGGCAAGTGGCTCAACAATCCCTGTTCGTGACTGTACCTCCACTATTGAAGGTTAAAAATTAATTAAATTTACTTAGTACAAAAATTATCGTTGTCCCATACAGAAATCTAAAAAACATTCAAGTTTGGTTTAATACGATAGTCACTTTTTTTCTTTTAGTGTAACACGGCCAAACCACTTTGAATCCAGCAGCGCTGTTGTCTAACGCACCAAAAATCTTCATCGTCTTTAATTTGACAGTTGAAGTCAAGGTTCGCTTGGAAATTGAAGCATTTCAAAGGGACTTTCACACTGAAAGTTAGACAATTGCGCTGCTGGGTAAATTGTTTTGAGAGCACCACTAAACATTAAAGGTAAAACGACTTGTCAATTTGACGTTTTTTTTTAATATTATGTAGCGTCTGTCAATTTGACGTTTGTAGTTTTCAAAGATAAAACACTACCTGAAGTTAACTACATCGCTACATTTGTGTTCGCAGAAAAGGTACTACGAATGTGACTATAAAAGGCTGTTGTTAAACCGCTTGTACTAAGATAAGTATTTACAACAAGACTAGGGACCGTTCGATCGCTAGCTTTTGACCATACCCCGGCCAGCGGGAGCAAAAATGCGTTGACAGCTTAATAGTGCGAGGACACACAGTTTGGTCGATGTCGATAAAAACAACACGATGTACTGGACCACCGTTATGATATGCAGAAGTATTAATTATTGTTGTAAACAAAATTAAAACCAATTGTTTGTATTTATTCAGTATTTTATGTAATTTTCGTAACATACAATTAGCATTTTTTTTTATTTTCTGATTTTAAATTCCTTCGCCTTGGGATAAAATCCATTTCATCCAACTAAAAGACCATTATAAATCCATTACAATGTGAAAAGTATCTATTTACAACTGTCACTCACTCTTATCTAATACGAATATTTCCGTGAGTATGATAAATTGATTACAATTAATAAATTTATTGAAATAGTATGTAAGTTTAAAAATAATATGTAATTGTACTTAATTAAATGTCGACTATTCTATCGATATCCATATATGTCGATAGAATAGTCGATATTTAACTAAGCACTAGGAGCAGAAGCATTTTTGCTCTCGCCGGCCGGGGTATGCTTTTGACTTACAAAGCTGCAAAGGAAACAGTCCGTTGTCCGTTATAAAAACTACAAGCGACCTCTAGCTGCAATATTTTCTCTTACCTGAAGGTAGCGAAGTTGTAGAGCAGCAGGGCTGTCCCCGATGACTTCAGATGCTTCACGGAGAGCCCGGGACGCCTTCTGCTCGCCTTCAGCAGCGATGACCTTGGCTCGAGCCTCTCGTGCAGCCTCCGCTTCAGCAGCCATGGCTCGCTGCAGTTGCACCGGGAGGCGGACGTCCTTGCTACAATTTGGCTTCATTATCAGAGGAAAAGTGCATGGCGTAAATCAAACTTCAAGCTGGGACGTTCAGTTTTATCGACTATCGATAAAATTTAAATAATTAGGTCGAGTCTATACTTCTTAATAAAAAATAAAATAAAATAAATTTTATAGCAGTAATTTTATACACACTATTTATTGTCTTTGTTATTTTTGTCTAGTAAATTACCAACATTTTTGAAAATGGTCAGGTCATGGACTCACAGCGCTCCGGGTACCTATGTTGTATATACTCGTGTTAGATCTTTATTATTGTAAACTTTACCTACCTAGATCTATGGATAAGACGGCAGAGTTTATAGTAACAAAATAAGTCTTAAAATCTACAACTTAACAGCTCCTTTATTTTTCATGGTCATGACGTTATCACCCATCGTATGACGTGGATTGCAAGGCATAGATCGATAGCTGTGTCCCATAGAGTATTCACTGCCCTTAATGACGCATTTTAATTAAGTTTGCTATTTTTACAACACTACAGAGCCGAAAATGGGTGGGACTGTAATTAAACGCGCAATTTTCATTTACTAATCACTTAGCGGGACTTAATCACATTATTTTCACAAACTTTTATTTAAATTCACTTTTGTAAGTGCTTGTATGTTTACAAATGTTGCAAGTAAGATTTGAACGTAATCTAGGATGAATGACAATAAGAATAGTTGGCAAAAAGTACGGTCAGCAAAAAAAAGTTGATTAGATTATTTTGTGTAGTTTTAATTACCTCGGCGGTTACGTTACGGTTTTAGAAGACACAAAAGAAAACCACTTGCATTGCCAAGGACTAAATAATACAACTCATTTTGTCACCTCCAGTTGATTAACATTGTTGATGAGCTGCGAGAATGTTTACGCTCTGTAACACGCAGCGTTGCCAGCAACATGTTGACAGCAACTCCTCAACACGTTGATTCTACTTTTTTTGCTAAAGAAATGTTTACCACGAACGGGGCTTTAGGTTGAATAACAACGGCACCAGTTCTTCCATCTGGAAACAACTCGTATAAGCTAGCACTCACATCTCAACCCTCTCGACCTTGATGCCCCAAGCCTCCGTTGCCTCATCCAGCACGATCTGCATGTTCCCCGAGATGGTCTCCCGTTCACTCAGGATCTCATGCAGAGGGCGTGTCCCCATGGTATTCCGGAGAGTGGTCTGAGCCAGGAGCCTTGAGAAAAACAATAGCATATTCCAACATCATCCTGTTCCTTCCTTCCAAGTTCACACTAGGGAGACTTTTTTTAAGTAGAAACTGAAATGGTTTTGTGTGGTGTCTGGATAGAATAACACCTCTCTATTTCTTCTGTGGTTGTCGTAAGAGGCGACTAACGGTATAGGTACATATTCTCACGCCTGTATTCCCATGAGGGGTAGGCAGATCACATGAATTCAAAAAAATCCAGTGCCACGTTTAGCTAATTCAGGGTAACCAGATGGTTAAACGTGATATTGCAGTGACAGGTTGCTAGCCCATCGCCCACAATATACTAACCCTTTCCCAGAGTCGACTCTTACGACAACCACGGGAAGAAAGGGGGAGGTGCTATTCTCACCCGGCACCGCACGGGGTAAGGTATACAGGGTAGAAAAATCGAATGCCACATGGATGGCAACTACCTTAAATATCGTAAACAGCACATTTTGTGTAAGGGAGACTTTCCTTTGTTTTTAAAAACAATAAATTCTGCATTTAAGGACTTATGAAAAATCGTCAGTCGGGACTCGAACCGGTCACATGTGACATAAAAGAACGTGCCGTATTTTATGATGCAGATCGAAAGGGTTACTGATAGGGTTCATTTTTCTCTAGATTTTAACAAGTAATAGAAAAAAACAAATGCGGTTCATACCTGGTGGAATGATGAGCGTTCTCCACATTGGCGATGGATATGGTGGCATTGTGGACGCGGTAGTACACCACAGCGTCGACAGAAACAGTGACGGAGTCTTTCGTCAAAACCTGGGTGTTAAAACGCAAGTCAGTTTAATACCAGTGCAGGGAATTACAGATTTAGGCTAAGCGCGCACTACGACTTTTTGTCGTGCGACACGATTTTAAAATAGCGCTGTCCATACTGATTTTTTCATCATAGTGAGCGCGATGACATATAAACCCTTACGTTGCATTTCTGCGACAAAAATGTCGCGCGACAAAAAATCGTAGGTAGTGCGCGCTTAGCCTTATAGTGCATGACCGCTATGAAGTATATCTTGATGGTTTCGGCACGGGCTATCCGTTTCCCAAAACATCCGTTCCCAAAACACCCGGTTCAAAATATCAGTTTCTTCAAATGAAAGTATGCCAAAAGATCCGTTTCTCACGACACCACTATGTCGAAACACCCGGTGTTCATATCAACCAGATGCCAAAAGATACGTCTCTCAAGACACCCGTAATCCCAAAATATCCGTTTCTCATGACATCACTATGTCGAAATAACCGGTATTCATATCAACCGGATGCCAAAAGATTAGTCGCTCATGACTCATGACACCTGTAGGTAATTCTGAAAGGCAAATAATAAACCTGGCCGCAGTTTTTCTTTACGCCGTACCTTTGGCTTTAGGCGACATTTGTTCCACGACACGTGTACATACGCGGATATAAGTCGCGCGACATGTCGAGCGATGTCCGGCGACGTCGTGCTACATCGCTCGACATGTCGCACGACAATAATGTCGCCTAAAGTATCTTTAGCTTTAAGCATACAACACGACAGACATAAAAAGCGACTATAGTTAGATACTACAAACAAACGTGCAAAAAAAATTTCCTAGTGTAGATGTAGATTATAGATGTAAACTTACGCCCTATGAATTTTATTCTAGATCATTTTTTATACAGTTGGCATCAACTTAACTTTTGGGTAAAATCTTTATCGGTGAACGAATTATTTGGGTAAAGGTGGTGATGGGAGCGGTTGTTTTGGGAACGGGTGTTTTGGGAAACGGATTATTTAGGAAAATGTAGTAAAGGGAACGGTCATTTTGGTAATAGGTGTTTTTGGGAAATGGATATCAAGCTAAATCTTATATTTTGGGAGAAGCATATTTTGGGAAGCACTTATATTGCGAAACGGATTATTTGGGAAAAGGTGGTGATGGGAACGGGTGTTTTGGGAACGGATGTTTTGGGAAACGGATAGCCCGTGCCGAAACCGTTGCCAGTGACATATTGGGCTATCTATAATAATAAATAGTTATAATGTGTAGGAAACAGAAAATTATTATACTACTTAATTACTTGATTATATTTATAGTGTCGCTATCGGTATCAGCAACAATAATCATAATTAATATCAGTATCGTTTGTACATTTAATACTTAAGTCTTCTTTACATTTCAGCTTTAGTATTTTTATAGAATTTATTATTTTTATAAAAATGCAGTAGAATATTAGGAAATCGCACATAACCATATCGAACTTTATATATTATGTAATTTTACTGGCACTCCCTATTTTTTGACGTGGACAAAAATCAGAAACTTCATACTGAGTAATGAGTCAGGATTAACTTTTAAGTCTTTTTTTCCACCACCCCCCAAAAAAAAAAGATTAACTTCCTAGCGGTCGGGCACCATGCAAAACGGTTTTCACTTCTGCTATTAAACCGAACCGAACTAGGTCTTGCCACCAATTTGCTACAATTCTTGTGATTGCCAACTCTAGACTGAAATAAGTAAGTAATCTTAGGGAATTTAGTAGGGGAGGACCCCAAGATTACTTTAGTTTTAAACAGACAAAATTACCCTTTGAGTCATCTCATCGACCAGCTCTGAAGAGCTTTCAATCTGATGACCATTTAAATTCACAAAATCATTTAAATAAAACTTCACGCTGGGGTCACAGCTGTCCTGGAGACTCGTACGGGCTGTTGCTACGGGCGCCCGGAGCGGGAGCACAGATGAGGAACTAGAGCATCGTTTTACAGCGACGCGGAGCGGGTCCCGTGCGCAATCCGGGTCGCTGTGAATGGATGCTCTTTCCTCATTTGTGCTCCGGCTTCAGGCGCCCGTAGCAACAGCCCGTACGGGTCTCACGTAACCATCTGAAAACCGGGACAAGTGTTAACAGACCTCTTGCGGTGGGATGTCATAGGTGCGTGTGCGCAGATCCACTCGTTGGTACACGTCGATGCAAGGCAGGATGAAAAAGATTCCTGCCAAAGATTTTTTTAACATACATACATAATTAAGTACCATCGGGAACCGGGATTGTTGAGCCACTTACCTATGTTTGTAACTTGGTTGTGTAATACTAATCCAATAGCTGACATCTAGTCGGTCACATCGGTCACTGATTACACGTCTAAATTGCGAACAGTGGCAAGTGGCTCAACAATCCCTGTTCGAGAAGATACATCACGCCCGTTTCCCAAACGGCAAGCAGAGTAGGTACATAAATCACTACTACATAGACAAAACCATACTTATTATAGCACGTTTACCTATAAGCCGCTTCTAGCATATCTTTTGGTTTTCTTAAGAAGTATAATAGTGACTGGTTGTTAGCCTGTCGCCTAAAGCATACCTAAGTTTATATTATCTTTAGTTTCACATGTGACATTCTAAACCCGTTAAAGTTAGTAATGATGATACATACATACATCATTACTAACTTTATCTATGCTCGCTACGATCCTCTAACATACCTCTTTTGCTTCATCTACATTCATTAATCTCCTCATACATGATGTTTCTAAAACGTCCGCGATTTGGTCACGGAACGTCCGTCTAGGTCTTCCCCTCCCACTGCACCCATCCACATTCCCCGTATAAATTTGTTTAGTCAATCTTCTTTCATCCATGCTCTCTATGTGTCCAAATAATAATGATACTATTTATAATTACCCGTCTTGGCTAATTTCTCGAGTTCAAAACGAGACTTATATTACAATCTTTTTCTAAGCGAATCTATTTCAATTGTCTCCTGACTTAAGCCCCGTATTCATGGTAAACATAATATTTAGCAACAAAGTTGGATCAACATGCTGCGGAGTTGCTGTCAACGTGTTGCAGAGTTGATAGCGGCATGTTGACAAGCTCTCGCTCGACGAGCATAAACACTCTCGCAGATCATCAATGTTGATCAACTGCTGCTAGACAATTGTTTACCAAGAATACGGAGCTTAACGGGTCAGAATCAGAACAGCAGCAAACAAAAACTGGTGAGCCTAAATAATCACAGCCGTTGCGTTGACTTGTTGAAAACATTTTTATTTTCAATCCAACTCATCTTCTTCTGTGTGACATGGGCTTACTGACAAATTGAAAGTAGAATCATGGCCCGAAATAAAACTGAACTTATTTGATCGTTTATTTCGGGTCTTGACTGGTGTCAACAAAAATCAGGAAGGAAAGCTACGATTTCATCGATACCGACTTACCGACTTGCGTCAGATAATAATATCTACTGATTCCTTCGTTTTTCCTGTGTGGTGTCGGGATTGAATAACACCTCTCCATTTCTTCCGTGGATGTCGTAAGAGGCGATTAAGGAAATAGGTTTAGGTTTGCTTTAGGCCAGTGTCTTTCAAACTTTTTCAAGGAGCGACCCCTTAGTTACCGATACTTCGATTTAGGATTACAAATTGTATAAATGGAAAAACATACTAGATCATATTTATTCTAATTTATTTACTCAACTTTGAATATCCATATCCACGCGACCCCCTTGCAGGCGCTTGACGACCATCCAGGGGGTCGCGACCCACAGATTGTAAAACACTGCTTTAGGCGACAGGCTAGCAACCTGTCACTATTACTGCCTCTTCCAACTGTTTCAAAACCTAAAATTAAGCTCGAAGTGGCTGCGAAGCGTGTAATAGTCATAATCATGGTTTTGTCTGTCACGTTTCGTGTGCTCTGCCTACTCCATTTGGGAACATAGGGGTAATTATGTATGTATGTATGATGTAAAATAACTTACCGGGTCCTTTGGCTCCCCCAGGAAGGAGCCTACCCAGGCGGAAAATGACGGCCCGTTCATATTCTTGAACCACCTATGATATCACATTAATCAAATTATTATCTACATACATATTCATGTATATATTATTATCTTCGTTGCTTATAACCACGGAAGAGAATAAAGACGGCTGGATTGGCAATATGCACAGGGCAAGCGCATCACAACTATGATTAGACAATCATACTTTAAGAACCACGCGTTCATACTTATTTAGACAATTGCTTTATAGGTACTAGGTACGTGTATTAGTGCGACTAATTCATGCATCTATTATTATTGTTAATGTAGTGGAGTTGTTTGGTGGGAGAAAGGTGGCGACGCTGGAATTCAAACAAAAGGTGTGACTTTTGCCTTTCCAACCTTTTTTATTCTCATCCGTGCTTATTTCAAAGGGGCAAAGTAGTAATAATGAAGAAAAAACGGCTCAGGATGACTTCGGCCACAGTTTCATTTCGTCACCTTCTTAAGTCGTCCACAGTGCCATGTCGTCAGCCTACAAT
>BHDV01016800.1:0-12132 GCA_005406045.1 Adoxophyes honmai | reverse complement strand
GAGTATAAAATAACTGGTGATAGAAACTGAAAGATATCTTCCGCGAAATAAAGAACTTCACAGCTCGAAGACAGGATATCGAATGGGTCAAGCCAAATAGATTCCAAACACGTAAAGATTTTTGAATTTAAAATTTAGAGATGATACTTTAGAAATGTTTTTAATAAAAAGAAATTTAGAGTAGTGGCCAAAAAGAAAAAAAGGTTTAGCTCAGGTAGGACCTCGTCACAAGTTGCATGACATAAATACTCAATATTGGATGGTGAAGTTTGTCCTATAATGCGAACAAATTATAAAGGCGGTCAACCTGGTAAACATTCAGATTCCCTGACTGTACACAGACAACTATTACGAAAATTATGATATTAATACAATTCACAAAAGCTTTAGCATTTTAGTGTAATATAAGATAAAACTTAGATACTCAAATAAATGCTCAGTTTTTTCACAAATCACAATTGTGTGAGGTGGGTTATCAATATCTAATGCTGTTCGCGTCCCTACTTTATGTGTGCATCAAAATTGAAGTTAAATTAAATAATGAAATTCGCCAAAGCTTTCAAAATTTATAAAAATTCGCTGTTACTGCCGATAAAATTAAAATAAGCTAGAAAAGTAGTAAATACTTAATATTCGGTAAGGAGTACGTCACACTTTCAGGGGGGNNNGGGGGGTCAGTCTTTTGTGACACTTGAACAAAATTTCTGTAATTTTCATACCTAGTTAGTTAAATGTGTCACATGGGGGGATGGTCGAAAATTCACCAAATTTTGTGTGACGTACTTTATAGATGGCCCCCTAAACGTTTTATAAATTGTTAGATTTCATTACTGAGCCACTAGTGTAATCAAAAAGGCCATGGGTTTGATAACAATCTCGTTTGCGAACTATCGCGAAGAATGTATAGACCCGTGTCAGCTGTGACAGTCGTGCAAACGTGCCGCTTGGAAGCGCTGTCTCAGTTTCCATACAATTTCGCATTTATTCGCAAACGAAATCGTTGTCGAATCCATGACCGTTTTCATTACACTTAGCACTTAGCTTGATTATGGCTACTAGGGCTTGACAAACAAATCGATACAATTCATCGACTGGCAAGACAAATACAGTGTTCTACAAGCATTATTCCCCATCTACAGCGTGTCACACACTAGCAGATACTTACGATAAGATATCTGTATCTTAACGGATATCTGACAATATCGCTCCCTATACAATTAAGTGAGCTAACACACAGCGCAGATTTATATTCTACCGTCAAGTATCTGTTGGCATTGGCACCGACATAATGGAAAGATGGCATTTATACGCAGATACAATATTATCGCATCTGCTTAGTCTGTGACACGTTAGTTAAAATGGCCGAACCTAAAATTCTAACGGTCAGGCTATACAAGGTGTTACAAAAATACGGGTAAAGCAAAAAGGGGGTTAATTGGCAATAAAGAGTAAATTTACAATATTAGACTGACCTTGAAACATACGAAGAGTGAAATAGGCATGGTCAGGACTACCAACACCCAGGATAGGGCCACCAGGATCTTCCCACACGTTTTCGATTCCGAATCATTGTCGTCGTTGGCTGAAACAAAGATACTTCAGTCAAGCTTAATTAAATCAAGGGATTCACTTCGCAGTTCCTAGTTACCTAGTAAAAGGTCTACGGCAAGCAGTAAGCAGGTACAGTCACGAACCGGGATTGTTGAGCCACTTGCCACTGTTCGCAATTTAGACGTGTTATCAATGACCGATGTGACCGACTAGATGTCAGCTATTGGATTAGTATTACACGACCAAGTTACAAAAATAGGTAAGCGGCTCAACATTCCTTGTTCGTGATGGTACAACCCGTACGAATTAACTGTGCACCTCGCGCTGTGATAGCAACATGAGATTAAACGTATTTAGACGATGAAAATGAGAAATAGCGCAACAGTCACAAAGATGCTATCGCTACTGAGCGCTTGCGGCGAATGCGGGGCACCGCGCGGGGCAGCAGGAGAGGGGTCGCATTCCAGCGGAGTGCACAGTTAATTCGTACGGGTTGTAACAGTAGTAGAAAAGGTAATATTTTCACGGCTAAATAATGTTCGGAGTCATTACTTTTTCTGATTAAATATCACGTGCAGGTATCCTTAAAAGGGGTTTTATTAATTTATTAAACAGCGATCGAAAGTTGGCTCGAAAGTAACGTTAGTACAACAAATATGTGTATATCATTTCATTTGGTATTGGTTCTTATTTCTGTGAATTGATGCAGTTTCGCAGTTAGTATTTACAATATTTATATCAAACATTAAATTATTATTATAAATTGTAAGTAGAGTAGGTAATCAGTGACTGTATTTTATGATATGTAAGCAGATCTACAAGGGAAGTGTGTTGGGGCAAGGCGGTCGAGGGCGCCCTCGAAAAACGTATATCGACCAGATCGGCGATGTACTAAACAAAGCCCAAATAAGGAGTACCCGAAACCGTCGAGCGTGTATGACAAGAGTGATGAATGTGAGTGAAGCGAGAGAAGTATGTCAGAATAGAAGCGAATGGCGCTCTGTTGTCTCTGCCTACCCCGCAGGGAATAAGGCGTGACGGTTATGTATGTATTTTATTAATTACATTTTAGTACTTAAAACTTAATGGTGCTCGTAGTTTACAGCAGAAAAACAAAAAGCGATCGCGACGCTTTACTTTTCGGCTTCGCTACAGCCGGTGCCGATCTGAGTGGCCAGTAATATAGACGCAATTATTTTCTCAATTTTAAGCTTTTTCAATTTAGACGCTTTGTGTCGAAGCGCTGCAGTACCGAAACGGTGCGTTTGTCGTACGCGCACGGACTTTCGTTTGATTTGTTTGACACAAAAGCACTGAGTCAAAAAGAATGGCTGAGATCGCGTCTTGGGAATCGCGCTGTATGTTATTATAAATACTCTTTGAATGTTTGAATGTCAGTTTTGTTTTTACTCGAAAGAAAGATTCCGTTTCGGGGTACTTTATTTGCGGCGTAGTATCAATTACTATTACTAATTAGAAAACTAGCTGGGCGATTATTTTTTAAATAAGTACACTAAGTGTAAAAAACCGTTATATACTAAGTTGTAAGACTATAATTATGGCACTGAACTTCATAAGTTCATAACAACTAAAAAAAATATTTCGAAGTATAAATTTTAAAGCAAATCAAGTTAGAGACGTGCCCAAAATAGCTGATATGGGTATTTAAACAAACAAATAAATAAATGTAAAAGAATTGCTCGTTT
Organism: Adoxophyes honmai; assembly: GCA_005406045.1. NCBI lineage: Eukaryota > Metazoa > Arthropoda > Insecta > Lepidoptera > Tortricidae > Adoxophyes > Adoxophyes honmai. Next base: position 8,875 of record BHDV01016800.1, on the reverse strand, counting down.
AAAGGTATAGGATGTACTAAGATAAAGTCACCGGTAATGGACAATGACTCTTATTTTACTACCCACTAAGGAAAAGTCATTTGTTGTACAACAATCAATTCACAACTCAATGGTTTTTAAATTATGAATGAAGTGTCCATCACTGGGGCTTGTCAACTTAAACCGTCCATAACTGGTGCCGTTACTTTAGTTCCTAAACGTGGATAATGAGTCGCAGAGAGTTTACATGAGCTATGAATTAATTGGCGACAAATTCTAAGAGTAGCAGAAGCAGCAAAATAACCGCTGTTTTCAATTCGTCATTATCATCATCATCATCAGCTTATATACGTCCCACTACAGGACACTGGCCTCCTCTCAGTATGAGAGGGCTTGGGCGATAGATCCCACGCGGGCCCAGTGCGGATTGGGATCTTCACACACAACGTTGAATTACTTCGTCGCTGTGTACATTTCAAAACGAACTGACTACAGATCACGAAAGACGTGGCGTGGCGCCGGTTGCCACGTCACTGGTAATCCGAGGTTTTATGTGTGTGCTGCCAATATGACTATTGCTCGAGACTTACCGACTAGTGATAGTATTGATTAGTTGATGATAGTTAAAATACGTTTCGGCGCAATGACGTACAATACTTAACTTTTGGTAAAATAATTTTAAGGTCAATTTTTTTTAATATTGAATTTCGTAAAAGTTGTTACTTAGTTGCTAAATTGGCATCTCTCTATGGAACTGAGTTTCGTTTTGTCGCGCTTAAGAGCGAGGTACAGTTGCTAACTGGATTTTAATTGTAATTAATTATTAAATACATAGTTCCATCACGTATGAGTAGCTCCATATGAGAAAGGCCTTATTTAAACTTTTTGACGTCACTTTAATTGTTACCGAAGATGTTTGAATTAAAAAAAAAAAGTTTTTCACCACCGCTATGTTATTCTTAACTTTTTTTTAATACATACATATTCTCACGCCTGTATTCCCAAGAGGGGTAGGCAGAGCACATGAATTCAAAAATCCAGTGCCACATTTAGCAATTTCAGCAGGGTAACCAGATGGTTAAACGTGATATTGCAGTGACAGGTTGCAAGCCCATCGCCCACAACACACCAACCCCTTTCCCAGAGTCGACTCTTACGACACCTACGGGAAGAAAGAGGGAGGTGCTATTCTAACCCGGCACCACACGGAGACTTTTTTTAATACTACAAACTAAATTTCACTAGTCACACGGATTACTTTTCACTTCACCCAACTAACAACTATTTTTAAAAACATTTAATCAAACTAATTGCATTGCGCTCCCATTCTTTAGCCAAACAAAAATATTAAAAAAACACTTCGAGCCCTACATGTAGTGATGGTAGTGTGCAGATTCTGTCGGCTCGACATCTCCAGCATGTCGATAGATTAAGCACAGCCCTTCAGCCGACACAACACAGCAAACGAGTGCGTAGCTGACCACGTTCGACCATTTACTGCCGCCGCGGTCATATCAATCGACCATCGACTCAATAATTTACGTGAGAAAATGACCACTGTGCTCAATACATGTCATTTATTACAGTTCAAAGTTGATATTGAATTAAAAAAACTTACTGTCGTTCACGACGATGGTTGTTGAATCTGAGTATCGCGCCAGGGTGGTAGTTTTGTTTCACTATAGTTTCTCGCTGCCGGTTCGTTGTAGTAAGGGCACGACCTAGACCACAACCACACACCATCGAAGTTGACCGACGATTGCGCTGTGCAACCCTCTCCCCCCTAAAAAATGGACGGGAGATGAAAATAGAAGTGTTTTTATGCTTTGAGGAACTGTAAGGTTAAAGTTTAAATTAATTATGTTATTGTCCGACGTAGCAGACTTCACTTCGTCGGCGAGCTTGAGTTGTCGGTAATTAGAAGGTCTATTCCGTGGGAAACAATGGATGCTTAATTCATCAATTACCCGTGTGGTGTCGGGTCTAGAATAGCACCTCTCCATTTCTTCCGTGGATGTCGTAAGAGGCGACTAAGGAAATGGGTTTAGTTAGGTATTCTTTAGGCGACAGGCTAGCAACCTGTCACTATTATACTACCTCTTACATCTGTTTTCAAACCCAAAATGATGCTAGAAGTGGCGCGAAGCGTGAAATAGTCATAACCATGGTTATGTCTATTTCAGATTTCGTGCGCTCTGCTTACCCCATTTGGGATTATAGGCGTGATTGTATGTATGTATGAAATTCAACATGTGTATAAATAAAACCCCCGTGTGGTGTCGGCATTGACGTACGTGTCGGGTTTAGAATAACACCTCTTCATTTCTTCCGTGGATGTCGTATATTTTAGGCGATAGGCTAGCAACCTGTCACTATAATACCAGCCAACAACTGTAAACCTAAATAATGTATAAGCTAGTGCTAGAAGTAGCTACAAAACGTGAAATAGTCCTATGACTATTTTCGTCTACATAGCGTTTCGTGTGCTCTGCCTACCCCATTTGGGAATACAGGCGTGATGTATGTATGTATTTATGTAGGTACATAATATGTATGTAGGTATAAATAAAAATGAATTGCTGATCGTTAGTCTCGCTAAAACTTGAGAACGTCTGGGCCGATTTAAGCTGTTGGTTTTCAAAAAATGTTCGTCCGAATCTAGGGAACTGTGACAAAATTTGGAAATATTGCGGGGAAAAACTTGCCAAAGCGGACGATCATGAATTCGATAACGTATTCGATTACGAATTACCTATCGACAGTATCGACCACAGCAAACGTTCAACATCGCGATAATTCGCAAACGAAATCGTTATCAAAGCCATAATGTTGAATACACAATACATAGTTTTGAATACAAGACGTTCTGTGACGATTGTATTGCTCTCTCATACTTAGAGGAGACCTAGTAGGCGTACGATTGTGACGATTGTATTGTTTAACAGGGACACGTCAACATATTGCCTAAGTACTGACCCGGTGGACAGTTGATCAATACAAAGTACTTACTGGTAGTTGAAGTCATCGTTATGGTGACCTACTTTTAGACCACTGTCATATTCATTCGAACGATTCACTGAAGTTTTAACTAATCCCTGTTCACTCTACTTTCGGAATAGTTTACATGTTGTACAAGCTTTTACTGATTCCTTTATTTACAAATTCAATTTTTTTTAATTATATTCGTATACGTTATTTACATCAAGTACCTAAAAAGAATCGACTAAAAATATACTTATTAATTTACTTACTTAGTTTACTTTTGCATACTTAGTTTTAAATTTTTCGTAATCTTGGAAATTAAGTTACATCCACTTCCCGATATCTGATTGAGCTGAAGTTTCCTACTTGTACAAATTGTGCAGATTTTATTTATGAAACTGTTGTTAGGTGGAGATTTTAGGCGACAGGCTAACGACTTGTTGCAATCGTACTTAGATTAATGATTTGTATTTATTATTGCTTTATTTTAATTTTTAAAAAGCCGTGGTAGCCCAACGGTTCGAACCGTGGCCTCTCAAGCAGAGGGTCGTGGTTTCAAACCCCAGGCTCGCACGTCTGAATTTTTCGGAATTTATGTGCGATATCAAATTTGATATTTATCACGAGCTATTCGGTGAAGGAAAACATCGTGAGGAAACCTACACACAGCGACGAAGTAATTCAACGTTGTGAGTGAAGTTCCCAATCCACACTGGGCCCGCGTGGGATCTATCGCCCAAGCCCTCTCATACTGAGAGGAGGTCTGTGCCCTGCAGTGGGACGTATATAGGCTGATGGTGATGATGATTGTTTTAATAAAACACCAAAAGAAAAAGTTTCACACAATGACTGTTCTGTGCATCCTCTTTTCTTTGTAATCTATGATGTAAATGTAAAAATGACTAATCCGATGTCTATGATTAAAATTAATTGACATGACATCTTCTTCAAAAATGCTGTCAAATGGCGCAATCCGTACTTTCTGTTTTATACAACAACAAATGTTTATAAAGTTGTTTTATACATAAGTTGCGAAAAACAACCGTTTTAGAAACAGTTCCTTGTTTCCGTTTACAAAGGACTTTTTATATTTTTCTGTGATTTACAACGTCGCAGCTATTCTAAGGTGAGATTAAAGAAGTCAAACTTTAAAAGGATTTTCAGTTCGTCTCAAAGTTTGAAAGAGTAAAATATTTTGAAAGGAGACCCACATTCTTAGTTATTTTAGTGACTTTCCCAGTTAGTATAATAATACATACATACATACATACATACAATCACGCCTGTACTCCCAAATGGGGTAGGCAGAGCACACGCAGCATGACATAGACAAAACCATGGTTATGACTTTCACGCTTTACAGCCACTTCTTGCATAGTTTTAGGTTTTGCAAAGATGGAAGAGGTCTGGTAGAATAGTGACAGGTTGCTAGCCTGTCGCTTCAAACATACCTGAACCTATTTCCTTAGTCGCCTTTTACGACATCTACGGAGAAAATGGAGAGGTGTTATTCTATCCCGACACCACACGGCATAAGTATAATAATTGACGTAGATAATAAAAGTATAATGGCGTCCTACGAAAAATCATGTTTTTGTTGTACATACATTAAATGCAAATATAGTATTATTTCCCTAAAATTATCAAATAGCTTTGCGAAAAAATCTGCATTTAAATCCTTCGGCGGTGTTCTAAAAAGAAACCAAATTAGGAATACCCGAAACCGTCGAGCTTGTATGACGGGAGATGAATGTGAGTGAAGCGAGAGAAGTAGGTATGTCAGAATAGGAGCAAATGGCGCTCTGTTGTCGTGACGTTTGTGAATGTATGTGTATGAATTTCCTGATCGATTTCGGTGATAAACACAGCATAGGGAAATTTTTTGAGTGCCATTGAACACTACGGTGGAATCATTCCCTTCTGCTAAAAGTGGTATGGTGGTATGGTGGTATGGTGGGTCGCAAAAGTGTTTAACATGAATGTAGCCTTTGTAATTATATTTTCTAGAAATATTAAGCTTACAAATCTACGTAAGATCTACAAGCGGCGTTTGCAATTACTCTACGCAATGAATTTAAAGACGAAAAGTCTCGAAGGGCGGCAGAAGCTTCCGAGAAGCGTACCTAAGATTGACACGGATTATAATCCTGATGACGTGCCGCAGTATTTTCAGGTAAGAAACACCATTGAAGTGGCAAGAAGCCATTTGCAAGCGCTAATCCGTACCAATATATAAATGTGAAAGTGTGTTTGTTTGTTTGTTTGTTTGTTTGTTTGTCCGTCTTTCACGGCTAAACAGAGCGATGGATTGACATGATTTTTTAGGTAGAGATAGTTTAGGGCACGGAGAGTGACATAGGTTACTTTTTATCCCGGAAAAAATTGATGTTCCCGAGGGAAAACAAAAATATAGTTTGCTTGATAGATCGATACCGATCGATGATAGATCGATATCAATCGATAACCGATCGATAGATGATAGATCGATGGCGCCGTGTGTCCTTTGAAACGAGAAGTTTTCTTATAGTTGTGCTTTATACCGCAATATAACCGAGTTCCACGCGGGCGGAGCCGCGGGCGGAAAGCTATCTATACCAATATTACAAAGCTGAAGAGTTTGAGCACACTAATCTCAGGACCCATTGGTACGACTTAAAAAAATTGTGTTGGATATTCCATTTATTGAGGAAGGCTTTAGGCTATACAATGTCACGCTGGGACCAATAGGAGCGAAAAAACAATAGAAAATGTAGAAAAGACGGGGGAAAATTTTATCTTTGAGAGCTTCCGTTGCGTGCGCCGTGAAAATGGTTTAAGATACCCACAAAATATGTATGAAATAATTACTCTTCTTTAACATACTACATATTCTCATGCCTGTATTCCCAAGGGGGGTAGGCAGAGCACATGAATTCAAAAATCTAGTGCCACGTATAGCAATTTCTGGGTGACCAGATGCTTAAACGTGATATTGCTGTGACAGGTTGCTAGCCCATCGCCCACAATACACTAACCCTGTCCCAGAGTCGACTCTTACGATGACACCCACGGGAGGAAAGGGGGGTTGCTATTCTATACTGACACCACACGGGTAATACTCTTCTTTAAATTATCTAAAAATAGGGGTTGAAAGATGGAAATTCTACCCAAAGTTACTATACCACGCGGACGGAGTCGCGGGCACAACTAGTATAGATAGTTCAACTAAATCATCGTTTCTTAACCTCGGGTCGCGACCCAAATTTGGGTCGCGGGCCATATTGAGTTGGGTCGCAGGACCGCAGGACTTTATAAAAAACAAAGCGCAATCACTGCATTTCATTTGTTTTTCGTTATTAATTGGGTCGCGGTCTTCTAATATTTTTGAATTTTGGGTCGCCAGGCAAAAAGGTTAAGAACCACTGAACTAAGTTGTGCGTGCGGCGCTATGTCTGCGTGCGCTTTACACACACAGATTTCATTTGTATGGCGCTCGTCACATCACTGCCACTGCACACAAACTGTCACTGCATGTAAATGAAATCTGTGTAAGTTACAAGCGCACGCAGACATAGCGCCTCGCGCACACAGGACCGCGCGCACAATAGGGTTTTTGAACATTTTTGAAATATATTTTTAATAAATTCTTCATTATGTAATAAACACGATATATTAGTATTTCCGGATTCTTGTCTGTATTAACAAAGATAATAAATATTAAAGTTCAAATTCTCAAACTCACGCCAAAAACGGTGTTTGACGTCAAATGCAAGTAAACAAAGGCACCACACAAAGAAGCTGTCAAAATTGTCATGTCAAATTATCAATATCCACTTCGACCACAGATACCTTTCATGGTACGTGACGTCATCAATCAATCGCAATCGTTTCAGTCACAGATACATTATTAATGAATATTAGAAATTAATAGAACAAAATACTCTAAAAATGCATAATATTTTGAACAAAAGAAAGTGAAATATGTTTAATTTTCCTATAATCTGTTAGGATGGCCACAAATTATAGTTTATTTTTACTGTTGTCAAAGACCCTATTGAGTTGAATTATCTGTTCACAATATTCGTGTAGTCTAAAGGCTGATTTTTTTGCACACATTCTTTTACGTAAGGATTCTCCCATCAATTTTATGTTTCATTCAGGTGTCGGTGAACATTCTAGAAGGCAGAAAATTCTCGTGGGCCAATCCTAAGTCGGCTACGTCCTATGTTATTGTAGTTCTTGACAAGAAGAAGCACCGGACCAGCGTCAGGCGGAACATGGAGGAGCCCTATTACAGGGAGGTGAGTATCCCCTTGGAATATTCAATACATACGTAAAACAATTATTATCACGCCTGTGTTCCCAAATGGAGTAGGCAGAGCACACGAAACGTGAAATAGACATAACCTGAAACAGACATCCGCTCGTTATTTGTTCCTTTTACACAATTTTTTTTTTCTTTTTTTTTCAACCGTGATTATGACTATTTCATGCTGCACAGCTACTTCTAGGATCATATTTAACTTAAGGTTTGAAAACAGATGAAAGAGATATAATAGTGACAGGTTGCTAGCCTTTCGCCTAAAGAACACCTAAACCCATTTTCCTAGTCGCCTCTTACGACATGTGGAAAAAATGGAGAGGTGCTATTCTAAACCCAAAACCACAAGGAGTTCTTTAAAAATTTCAATTGCTCACGGTTCTTGAGATACAGCTTGACGACATACGGACAGACGGAGAGACAGGCAAACAGCAAGATCTCAGTAACGGGTCCCGTTTTCACCCTTTGGGCACAGAACCCTGAGAAAATACCTTAATTTATGGACGTCTCTTGTCGTCTGTTGTGTTCAGAGCTTCGTGTTCGAGCTGTACGCGAGTGTCCACGACGTGCAGCGCCACAGCTTGTTCCTAGCTGTGCTGGAGCCGCGCTGCTGCGCTCCCCCGCGACTCCTCGGAGAAGCCAACATCGACCTGGCCGCCGTGTGGGACCAGCCACGTAAGCTCAGCTTGCATGGTATACATTTGTCATTTAAAGGTCACAGCACACATATCAACTCGGAAAGGGTTCGCCTCCGTATCGCCTCGAGTCGGTCAGTATTGTTTGTATGAAACTCCCTACTGCAACGCACACTAATCGGAATCGTAACGTAACCGCCTCGCCTCGGAACAGGCTCCGAACCGCGATGCGGTGCGTGGTCAACTTGCAGTACCCGCGCTTACGGCTCGTCGTCCCCGCGCTTACGTCTCTCCGTACGCGAGCTCACGTGTCTTCGTCCACCCTTGCCCCTGTCCTTGTCAGCCAGCGGTCGGCGAGCCGTAAGCGCGGTGTCGCCTAGCCGTAGCCGAGTTGACGTACAGGAGCTGCTGATACGCTTACGTTACGTGCATAAGTACGTTGGGTTGACGCCTGGTTGATGGCGAGGCGAAAGGCGATACGGTGACGATCCTTTTCCGAGTTGATATGTGTGCTGTGACTTTAACTAGGTCTGAAATACACTAGGTTAAAAAAGGTAGGTTCAAAATGTCGAGGTTTATTTTTTCCGAGACCTAAAAACATGATCTTGAACTAAAAGAACTGCGAGAAAAGGAGCCGTCGGTTCTCGTTGTGGCTCTCGGTGGCTCCTGAACTAAAGGAACTAAATGAACTAAAAGAGCGAACTAGTTCCTTTTACCGATTGAACTAGATGAGAGCGCTCTCTTCAAAGACCAAGCGGGCACAACTCTAGTAAGCTGAGCACCTTCACAGCTCGCAGTGAGAGTAGGATTAGTACAGGAACACGCTCTAGTCGCGTCGCGCGCGGGAGTGGACCCGTCATTTTCTGACGCCTCTAATAGGGATGATGACAGGGTTGAAAATATATTATCATTCTAATTAGTCCGTAAGTTAGATTATAGAAAAAAACCGGCCAAGTGCGAGTCGGACTCGCGCACCGAG
>BHDV01016788.1:166917-208384 GCA_005406045.1 Adoxophyes honmai | reverse complement strand
GAATGAATAGTTTATAAATTCGTTGTTGGTGTTGCCAACACAATAAATTGATTACTTACTTACTTACTTAGGTACTTTTAGGTTTGCAAAGATGGAAGAGGCTCTTACGACATCGGTAACATCGGAGAGGTGTTATTCTATACACCACACGGTATCCTCAACACACTATTTTCATAAACCCTCCAAAGAAACGCCCTAACGCAAACAAGAGAAAACCATCAAAAAATCACCAGCCAAGAAGCTCGTGCATTAACAATGACGCTGCGTAAGAGAATGCCTCTTACGGATCATACCCGCCAGGCGCGTAACGCTGCATCTTTTATTTTATTGCCGGAACTGGAGATATTATTTTTTAAAGATGTTTCGTATTTTGGTTTTAGGGATGCGTAACAAAATTACCCTGACGGCACTAGAGGGCTTCTTTTAATTTTTATGTTGCGTAGTCCTGTGTCGGGGTAGATAGATTGCTAGCTGGTCGCCTAAATATTCTTAATTGCCACGTAAGATATCCACGGAAGAAATGGAGAGACGTTGTTCTAAACCCGACACCACACGGTAGAACTATTGAGTAACTATTTATTTTCTATGAAAACAATGGTGCCATTTTTGTGCGACTGCGAGTTCAAAAAACAAAACTGCAATGACTTAATAAACTAAATTAAAAACAATCCTGAAACGAGTGGATTTAAAGTAACACCTCACCATTTTTTCTGTAGGTGTCGTAAAAGGCTACTAAGGTTAGGCTTGCAGGGAAATACGCTTCAGGCGACAGGCTAGCAACATATCACTATTAATACTAACCTTTTCCACCTATTTTCCAATCTAAAATTATGGTAAGCGAAACGTGAGATTGTTATACTTAATCATGGTTTTGCCTATATCAACTTTTCCATTTCGGAGTACATGCGTGATGTATATAAAAAAAGGTCCCCTTGACCACTCACTGCTTACTCTGCCCAGAAGGCTGGCGGCGCTTACTTTTTTCCAGTCTAAGGATTACATTTACTAAGTATCAAAGTACGTCCATCACAAATTCAAGGCACGGTTCAGTTCGCCGCCCGCTTTGTAATTTCCGAAATAGGGGTTGAACCTGGATTACCCCGTGTTTGCAGTCAAAGTGCACTAATTTATTGGAGGCTGCATTGATTCTAGTCAACCCAGGCATTAAGTCAACTGACAGGATGATTTTGCGTGTCTGTGGACAACAGCGGTGATATTTTGTAATACACTTTGGTGTCATTCTTTAACATGCGCAATATCGAGATCCCAAAAGTTGTGTAGAATATTTTGACAGCTCAATATCATGCTTGTTGAGTAATTTAGTTGTTACAGTAAAGAATAGTAAGTATGTTAAAAAAATGTGTGGTTAAAATAGGACAGCTAATTTTGAAACGTCAACGCTGAGCTTTTCAACTAAAGGATTTTTTTAAGCTCCAATACTAAAATGACGTTGCCGGTGTTGCCTGTCATTGAAATTTGAAAACAGTGCTGTGCTTCCAAGGATAGAACCTATAGAGTACTAATGTCATCTTAGTTGTTATGAAATTATTCCGCAAAACAATTGAAGTCATCGCTGTGCTCTTATTGGCCGGTCCAAGATCGCGCGTAACGCTAGTGCCTTTTTCTCTACGGTTATTGGCTCTGTACAGTTTCTGTGACAGTGACGGTGACGTTTAGTATGTTGAAATCAACAAACTATTTGCGGACCGGGGTTGCGAACATTGTTTCTCTATAGGTTCTATCCTCTATGTTTGTAATACACTTTGGTGTTATTCTGTAACGCACAATATCGAGGATCGATATCATGCTCGTTGACTAATTTAGTTGTTACAGTAAAGAATAGTAAGTAGGTATGTTAAAAAAATGTGTGGTTAAAATACGCTGAGCTTTTCAACTAAAGGATTTTTTAAGCTCTAATACTAAAATGACGTTGCCGGTGTTGCCTGGTATTGAAATTTGAAAACAGTGCTGTGCTTCCGCTATCGATAGTTCACGATATTTTAAAATTTAGTTGGAAACGATAGTCATATTTTTTTCTTTAAATATATAACCAAACCATTTATTTTGTATCCAAGGTGCAAACATCGTCTATTGTTTCGAGAGCACCACTAATAATAAAATGTCGTATCAATATTTGTGATTACATTATTTGCGCTCGTCAATTTTAAGTATCTGAAAATAAAAAATAGACTAAGTAGTTAGCTATTTATCCTTGTTCAGAAGTTGTCTTATAAAAACTTAGCAAGTTTTATTTACGTGTGTAATGCATGTTGCGGTTATTATTGTACCTGTAGAATATTTCAGGCCTGAGCCGAAGTGGTTGCAAACGGAGCATGGAAAAGCTGTGACTACGTAACGGTTTGTGTAGATGTTTTACGTTACATTATTTAGAACCGAGTCCCGGTTAACTTAAACTGGTGTATCTCGAGATACGTGATTTGGCTTAACTTGCACCAAAGCCAGTCCAAAGATACCTCGGACGCTCGCCGTACAAACTATTAAAATATTCATGCCGCCGCAAACGCGATGCCGACTAATAATTAAGCAGAACACCAAAAGGAGTGTTGACATTCAATTACCTCGTATCAGCCCTGCATTATACATGCGCGAGCGTTTGCTAAACGCGTAATTAGCAGCTACCCTAATTTTAATTAGGCACAGGTCAAAGGAAATTCGAAATTAGGTATGTTTTGGACTTGGCTGTCGACGGTTTGGCTGATGAACTGTCGAGTGATATTATGCCTGTGCCACTATGAGTCATACATATCATCACGCCTGTGTTCCCAAATGGGGTAGGCAGAACACACGAAACGTGAGAGATATAACCATGATACTATTTCATGCTCCACAGCCACTTCTAGCATAGGTCTAGGTTGGCAAGCAGAAGGGGTAGAATAGTGACAGGTAAGCCTGTCGCCTAAAGCATACCTAAACCTATTTCCTTAGTCATCTCTTACGACATCCACGGAAGAAACGGAGGGGAGTTATTCTATCCCGACACCACACGGCAATCATGTTGGTATATGGGTGATAAATAATTAGTAATATCTTTAAATGCCTTCGTTTTGCTCCCTAGTCTTCATAATCATTCTGTAAGAAACTCTGTTCTATGTAACTTACTTTAGATTACAACATGCCAAAATTTCCGAGCCCACTGTACCGTTACCCATCTTAGTAAGGATATACGTCCACCGGCATTGCATCAATCACTCATCACAACACGACAATAGATCGTTCCGGTCGGAAACAATCTTTCATTCAATCATTCATTCATTCGCCGACAAACCGCTCTTTTGGTGCTCCGTTCCTAAATAGTTCTACGTATCGTTCAGTCTGCAACCGAAATTAGACTTTGGTGTAAGGGACTTGTGGTTTAATGTAGGTGCTTAGATGTGGGATGTGTTACAGTAGCGACTAGTGTTGTACTCAAAGCATGGGAAATCATAAGAGTAATGTAATTACTCGAACGCGTAATGTACCACGCATTACTCTGGACGTCTTATTACGAGTAACCGATCCGAGCGACCGTCCAATCAAAGAATCGAAATGTTACATAGTATACTTGTACTGGGAAATAAACAAAAAGCCAATTATAATTTTGTCAATATTTTTTAAAGGGTAGGTGGGTAATACTCGTAAATCTCGCAATGAGATAGTAGCTTTTTTTTCTACGGATGTACCTGTTTACTCACTTGCGACACCATAAATTGGGTTCAAGTATTTATCAACTTGTTTTTGACTACCGACTTCCGTCACTCTTCTTTTTCCTGGGTATGCATCTGCCAATCGTTCTGTCTTCACATCGTCCCGCCATCTCCTTTCGGACCTACCTATGCTCCTCTAACCGTTCCTCGGAGTCCATTCGGGTTGAATGGTCTGTATGCATTCGACAGATACGACCAGCCCAGTCCCACTTCAGCTTGGCGGTCTTTACACTCATCTGTTACACAAGTTTTTTAACTCACCGTGATATTCTTGAGGTGTTTTGATGGTATCAGTGACATTTGGTCGAGTATTACGGCTGACATTACATTGTGGCATGTACGGTTGTTTTCACTACTCTAGCGGCCCTAGATTTGTCTGTGAGCCGTGTCGGCTTGGTGCAATTCGGTCTCCAGTGCAGCCATATTCCAGAGCGATATTAAGCCAAGGGATGACATGTTGGACGTCGATTTCCGATACCAATATAGGGACAAGTGTAGCCTCTTAGTATCTTGCATTAGTGTTGTAAGAGCATTGTTCGAGAAATTCTAGATTTTGGCGGTGAAGTACTCTCTCTTCTTTTGCACGGCTTCAAAAGTGCTTTTCGTGTCGTTTGTGAAGTTTGCCACAATGACATAGAAATAAGTGACGCGAAATACACGTTTGTAATCCATGTAACACAGAGACAACATAGTCAAAACCATGACAGTGTAATTTTTTGGTGCCACTTTCGGGATAATTTTATGTTTAAAAGATAAACTAGTATTATAGTAAAAGGTGGCGAACTTATCGCACACGCCACCACCACTCTGCCAAGAGTGTAGCGACGAAGAAGAAGAAGAACTTATCGCATAAAGAATTCTTTAAGCGAATTTCTCAGTACACTCTTATTTAACGCTTCCACGAAAAAAATGAAGAGGATTTATCCTAAACCGGCCTTACCAAAAACAGCTCGAAGATATATGTGAAGCTAAAACTACTTATTACAGTACAATTACAACATAAAATTACTATTAGAATTTTACTCATCAACTTTATTTTTTTTCCATACAATAGTGACCCACCCTAATGATTAAAACGAAGTCCTGTTCGCAAAAACCAGTCAAAAATTACAGACCCAACATGGAAGTATATTTACATAAAATTGTTGTCATGACGCAAATTGTTGGAACGATATCCGAGTCACGATCTAATTAATGATACATGAATACGCCGGGAATGCCATATCATCTATAAAATCGACGTATGTTAATGATACAAGAAAAATATGGATATCAAAGGAAATATCAAGCAATATTTTGGATACGAGTATACAATTGGACTCATTAGATGATGAGTTCGTAACAAGGTTTGTTTGTTAACGATATGGGTAGAATAAAATGTCATCAAATTAATTTGTATTACGTCAATGTTGGAAATCAGAGCTAAATAGGTGCGCGAGTAGAGATGCGCGCGAGATAGGCTAAACCTGTCACTGTCTAACTACAGACGTCAGAAAGCTACAGGTAGTCCATTACGTGCTTATATTATTTATCTCTACTCGCACATTATTGTGATAAGGCGCGCTGAGCGGTGTGCAGTGCGGGTAGCACGGCTAGCCGTAAGTACAGTAGAGAATAGCTATGTCCACACCAGTGCGCTTTCGCGTTCACCTTGCGTCTTCCTCTGACGCATGCCCGTGCAACCACCAACAACAGCGCATGCCACCAGCGCGTCTTCACTGAGGACGGATCTAGTTTCAGCGCATGCGCTGTGGTTGCACAGGCATGCGTCAGAGGAAGACGCAAGCTAAGTAGCTATAGGCGCGAGATAGGCTAAGCCTGTCACTGCCTTACTACAATCGTTAGAAAGCAATAGGTTTTATATCTCTCACGTAGCTGTGCTAAGCCTATTAAGATCCCGGATTTTATCAGATCAGCCAGTTAAAACAAAATCGACCACATTCTCTAACTGCCCTCCTGCATGCCGTCTGGAACAGCCCGGCTGTCAGCGCCTGCATTTAATAAATCATGAAAATCGTCCGTCGCTCTGTCGTCGCGGCGATGACAAATTGCCGCCCGTATTGATGACTGATATAATTGCTTTGTTTACTTTTTTAGTTACAAAAACTATGCAATTTATCACGGATGCAATTTTGTCTGCGATGGCCGGTTTTATTACAATTTTTGGTGATCAATAGCTGCAATAATGGGATATTGGTTGCGAGTTGTTCGGACGTCGGGGCGTGGAGATTGCCTTTTGGAACAATAAAACGTGGAATTGCCTGAGATTTGCGTTGATTTGCATGAATTTTTTATTTGTAGGCTTATTGCGGCAACGTAAAACTGGTATTTTTTGATATCTCTAGTTAGACTAATCTATTTCATGCGACTCAATTCTGTGCTGGGCTGTCACGTGTAGATTTTTTATTTTGAGTTGGCAAGTGTGATAGTGAAAGGTTGCTAGCCTGTCGCCATATACCTTAACTTAATTCCTTAGTCGCTTCTTACAACGTCCACGAAAGAAATGGAGAGGTGTTATTCTAAGCTCGACACCACCTGGAAATGTGTTGTGTGTTACCAGAATTTTTAACGCAGGTGCATTTTTTTTACTTCCCACCCATGTATCTATAATTTCTAATCGTTTGACTGTATGGTAACTACTGCACAAAGCAAACCGATTATAAGCCCACGCGTGGGCAGTGTCTTTAGGCCAATGACGCGAGCGACCAATACTGTCGCGCAAGATTTAGTGCGGCGGCCGCGCTGAGTTATTGCCGCGTGCAATCGATGGCCGACACATTGCGCCTAGTGCAGAAGTTGTGACAACATTTTTAAGCAGGTAACTTCAAATTAGACATTCATACATCACTGTGAATGTGGATGAGTGCAGTGGGAGGGGAAGACCTAAGACGTTCCGTGACCAAATCGCGGACGTTTTAGAAACAGGTCAGGTCAAGAGTACCCGAAACCGACGAGCATGTATGAGGAGATTAATGAATGTAGATGAAGCAAAAGAGATATGTCAGAATCGTAGCGAGTGGAACAAAGTAGTCTCTGCCTACCCCTGTGGGAAAGAGGCGTGACGGTTTGTATGTATGTATACATCACTCCTGTATTACCAAATGGGGTAGGCAGAGCCACTTCCAGCATATTTCTTAGGTTTTGAGTTCAGGACTTCTATTGTGGTCATTACGATAAAAACAAGAGTCACTCGTCTGCGCTAATACACACCAGATGTATCAGTTTGTATGGGAACGCTACTTGTCTTGTCGATCACGACAGTTGTGTAAACGTGCCGCTGGGAGGCGCTGTCTCAGTTCAGTTCCCATACAAACTGATGTGTATTAACGCAGATGAGAGACTCGTATTTTGATCGTACTGACGACATTTGGGGTACTGAGGTATAACATTGACAGATTGTTAGCCTGTCGCCTAAAAAATATCTTCACTTTAGTCGCCTCTTACGAGATCTATGAAAGATATATAGAGAGGTATTATTCTAAACCCGACTCCACACTTTAATTTGGTTTTGATTATTATTTATCTTTTAAGGGACGGATGCATACATGGTCCACAGCTCTTGGCCTACTTGCCTACAAACGCGCGTGACAAAGTGTTGAGTACACCTGAAAACAGGGCCGCATCTGTCTGCGGGCGGCTTGGGCCTCGAGGGCTTCGGTATGGTAAGTTGTGTATGTATGTAGGTATTATTACATACATACATACATATTCTCACGCCTGTATTCCCATGAGGGGTAGGCAGAGCACATGAATTCAAAAATCCAGTGCCACGTTGCAAATTGAGGGTAATTAGATGGTCAAACGTGATATTGTGGTGACAGGTTGCTAGCCCATTGCCCACAATACACCAACCCTTTCCCATAGTCGACTCTTACGACACCCACAGGAAGAAAGGGGGAGGTGCTATTCTAACCCGGCACCACACAGAAGGATTGTAAGTGTTGAATATTCCATATATTTATTTGGCCGCAGCGTATACATTTTAAAAATGACCAGAGGGTCTACTTTTAAGATTGCAGTGTAATCAGGCGCCGGGGCTGGCTCGGCGTTCGCGCCCAGTGCTGCCGCTGATATATCATATATGGTCTGTGGTCGGCGGGCACAGCACACACTAGGTGAAATCACAATGGCATAAAAATGTAAATAAATGTATGTGTAGCAGGATAAAATAACACTTATCCGTTTTTCAGTGGATGTTGCAAGAGGCGACTGGAGGTTTAGGTAGGCTTTAGGCGATAGGCTAGCAACCTGTCACTATTATACCAGTTCCATCTGGAGCTGCGAAGTGTGTTAAAAGGCCTTTGCCCAGCTGTGGGACACATTAGAAGGCTAATTAATAGTCATCATCATTTCGGCGACGTAACGTCCACTACCGAACATAGGCCTCCCTTTTAAAATTCCATAAGTACCTGTTGGAAGCAACTTGCATCCAGTGTTTTCCGGCGACTTTCATAAAGTTGTCTGTCCATCTTGTGGGTGGACGTCGTACTCTACATTTGCTGGTCCAGGGTTTCCACTTTTCGATCCCATCGGCCATCTACTCTTCGTGCGTGTGGTCTGCCAATTGCCACTTCTACTGGCTAATCCGGTGGGCTATATCGACTAATAAATAATAATCGATATAATGCACTGCGGGATACAGGTTTCTTAATGTAAGTTATTTGCTTATTGTGTCTGAACTTATAGTCGACATAATTATGATTTAGATGTGGATAAAATATCTAGAGAAACCACGTAGTGTGTTCGAGCCCCGCGGCCGTTTATAACGCCCGACGTTCATTTGTTACCTGAGCCCGCGCTGCCGTAAGTGCCTGTTTGCTTGCATCAACACTTCTCGAGCGGAGTTTAACTTGTTATTCATACTGTAGTTGTATCAGTTTCTGTCGTGTGGTTAGTTGTGACCTTGTTCGGTGGAGTCTAATGACTTAGGACTTTGGATGCTCGTTGAGGTTCTAGAATCCACGGAGACGCCATTTTTTTTAATTAAAGGCAGGCCTTAATCTTGCGTTGTGTCGGATTAGAATAACACCTCTCTGTTTCTTTCAAAGATGTAAGAGGCGACTAAAAAAACAGGTTTAGGTATGTATGTATGTATGTTACTCTTTATTGTATGCTTATTGTATGGTATGCTTGCCTTTAGGTGACAGGTTAGTAGCCTGTCACTATTAATCCACTTCCATCTGGTTTTAAACCTTGAAGTATAGTAGAAGTGGCTGCGAAACGTGACAAACTTGTTTTGACTATGTAATGTGTGTTGTAAATATAAAGTGTCAATCCAAGTGGGCCTCTAAATTGGGTTCCGATGTCCCAAAACAAGTAGAGCTGATCTCAATCCGTATCCGTTTTATCTCACAATTACACATACATTTTCGAGAAGATTTTCCTTCGACATTTCATCTCAACAGTTTAACGTCATACGAAAAAATCTAACGCCCTCAACTCTCAAGCCGCGAAACAACATTTCAGCATTTTATTTGTTTAACATCTTGCAATAATAAACCAAAATGTCCCCAAAAATGTTGCGTTTGTTTATTTTTGTAACGTCCCCGTTTTTAGGGTTCCGTACCCAAAGGGTGAAAACGGGACCCTATTACTAACTATCGCCAGGGTGTATCTCAAAACCGATGATAGCTAGAGTGATGAAATTTTCACAGAAATTATGTATTGTATTTCTATGGATACATACATACCGCACCCACAGTACAACACTGTATTATCTCGAAAAATTTCAAAATCGACTTTATATCCTTATGGTTATTCAATAAGGATATAAATCGAATATTGACATTTTTCGAGATAATACAGTGTTGTATTGGGGGTGCGATACATATTATACATACATATTCTCACGCCTGTATTCCCAAGAGGGGTAGGCAGAGCACATGAATTCAAAAATCCAGTGCCATGTTTAGCAAATTCAGGGTAACCAGATAGTTAAATATGATATCGCGGCGACAGGTTTCTAGCCCATCGCCCACAATTCACTAACCCTTTCCCATAGTCGACTATAGAGATACCATCCATCCATCCATAGGGATACCATAACAATTTACTAAAAATAAAATAAAATAATTATTTACGGAGATCCCATACAGAAATCGTGACTTTCTGGGTTTTTTTGGGTCAATATAAATAACGGTAACAGGGTAAAAACTTAAAATATTCACAACATATAGTTGTATACTTACTTTGAAAATAAATACTTAAATTTAAATAAAACAAGTGTTTGAGGGCTCCCATATAAGAGACGTGGTAGTTTTGTAGTTTTTGATACGGAACCCTCTAACCACGAGTCCGACTCGCACTTGGCCGGTTATTGTTTATTCGACGGAACGAGAAATGCTTGAAGATATCAACTTACATCTCACAATATGTCTGATCGGAAATATAACGTGCCCAAATTGGATTCGAACATCCCGAGAATAAATAAAAATGTTTATTGTAGAGAAATGTGACGAGTTTACAGATGGCTAACTATTATCGTAAAATGGCAAAGTACACACATACATAAAATCACGCCTGTGTTCCCAAATGGGGTAGGCAGAGCACACGAAACGTGATATAGACAAAACCATGACTATAACGATATCACACTTGGCAGCCACTTCTAGCAGAGTTTTAGGTTTGCAAAGATGGAAGAGGTAGAATAGTGACAGGTTGCTAACCTGTCGCCTAAAGCTTACCTAAACCTATATCCACATCGTCACACATTCCTATTTCGACATCCACGGAAGAAATGGAGAGGTGTTACTCTATCCCGACACCACACGACGTCGTGCTATACGACTCATTTCATAAATTAAACGAATGTATGTACCTACTTATTGATATTTTCGTTTATGTTTAAGTGCCACAAATGTCCAATAATACATCTTATTTTTAAGTACTACATGACTGTATGCCAATACCGTATCAAAAACAACAAACTTGACGAATAAACCCTACACACAAACTTTGCAAGTAACTAAGAAACTTAAAACATTCGCCGTAAAATCACTTCTAAAATACACATTCACATTCACTTAAACCCGAAATAAATTACGCAAATTTTAATAGCTACACAATTTCGTAGCGCCTCTACGGCGTAGCAATCAGCTACGCCATTTCGTAGCACCGTCACCCGGCCATTATTAAGTAGGGGACATTTTAATTACGCTGTAAGTGGCGTATTACCATTTTTCGTGTACAGTTCCACTTTGTAGGGGTCCAATGACGCAGCGATAACGGACGTATGTGTCACGTGGACTGACCTCTTAAAAGGCGGACTTCGTTTATTTTGATATTTGATTTTATAACCTAAAAAAGTAATGAAATTAAAAATGGAATTCTTTATTTTTTATCTTTAATTTTAGTTTTAGATTTAATTTTAGTTCTAGTTAAGTTTGTTTTTAGTGTAAGTTATTTATAAGTTTTATTGTTTTTTCTGTACAGTTGTGTTGTTATTTAATAAAAAATGAAATTTCGTCATTTCATTTCGTTTCATTTTCTTTAAAAATTATTATGCCAGAATTGGCGACAAAAGGTGAGGTAGTCATCGTTTTGTCTATGTAGCGTTTTGTGTGCTTTGCCTACCCCATTTGGGAATACAGACGTGATTGTATGATTGAAATTAAACTGCCAAAACCTGATACGTTTTCAAGTAATCACAAGACATCGCCGCAGATACTAATACCTTTTGCAATGAAAATATTATGACAAACAGTATTTAGTGTTACTGAACTAATCATATCCAATTTTACTTACGAATTTTACTTATGAATTAGTTACATACTAATTCCAGGGAAAAAAAATAATTTTATCCGTTAAATTTCTAATCTTACATTAAACAAAGTATAGTAAAGCTAAAATAAACAAAATAAAATAAAAAGCCTTTACTGTCGTGTCTTTCAATTTTAGTTGTATATTTTTCCGAGGAATGTATGAACAAATGTTATTTTATTTTGTTGATCGTCAACAAACGGTTATGTTGTTAGGTACAACTTGTCTACAAAGGCTAGAGATTTCCATTAATTTCTGATCCTAGCTGTGGCAATATTAATTTTTAAATTATAATATTAATCTTTCTCTTATGTAAAAGAGAGCATATTAAACAATTCATAGCCAAAACGTTAACGGCTAAGCATAATTTCAGTTAAAAAAATATACATGATTCTCACTCGATAATCTTCGACAAATATCGGAATATAAAAATCTTAAAAAAACATTAATTATCTTATGTATCTATGTATGTATATTTGTACGTTCGTACGTATGTATGCATGTATGTTCGTGTGTGTATGTAGGCATGTATGTATTAGGGTGGTTCACCAATGTATGAAAAAAAATTTTTTTTCGATTTTTTCACGGGGCACCCCTTAGTTTTTTTACACTTGCTTATTTAAATATCATACTTAAATTTCAAATTTCTATCATAAGAGGAAGGGGGTGCTCATCGAGCCTAAAGTTTCGTAAAATTGCAAATATTTCGTCATTTTCAGCTATACACAAAATAAACTTCATTAGAGAATTAGGACATCAAAATACGTTTATTGATAAGCACAAATAATCTAAAACAATATTTCCTTCTAATTATTAAAGAAAATTATAACTATACACTGGGAAAACTTGACAAATTATTTCAAAATTGCATCAATAATCGACTGTTTAGAAATGTCAGTCGATACGGTTTTTATTTGTTTCCACAACCTATAAAGGTATTGTTTGACTTCTTCGTCATATATCAGTAGGTTCTTGAAGTCGTACAACAATTTGACTCCTCGTTTAGTAGCATTCATCATTTCCAAGCTTTGAAACACGCTCTTTTCCTTTGATATAATTTTGATCATTGATCCATTGTTTGTGAGGGTAACGAGTCTTCAATATTTAATTTAACGACTGTCACGACTGAAGCAAGTTTCGCGTACGGTTAGTGGCAAAGTCACCAAGAGTAACATCTTTTTACAGAAGGGATGCATTACCTCTTACCAATCGAGTACTGCAGACTTGTCTTGACATCCCCTTCACGACCTTTTCCTTTACTTTGTGCGATACCATATCTGAAAAAAGAGCGAGTCCGACCAATTTATCTGATAGGTACCACAAGTGACGCTCTAGGACCTGTTTGGCTCACTTGAATATTTCGGAATCAGCATTACTATATTTATCAAGGTTCAACCATAATTCAAGGTATGAGTTTGGAGTTTCTGTTACAAGAGGAGCTTGTGTCCACGTTTTTGTGTATAAAAGTACTACGAACGTTAGGTATAATTCACTCCAGCTAAGCCAACTCTCGTTTAGTTAGCTTGAATTTATCTTGCCGATCGCGAATGAGATACAGTTTCATCACGTAGAGCAATTCCTGTCATTACCACCGCAAAAATGGAACGATGATCAAAATTATATCAAAGGAAAAGAGCGTGTTTCAAAGCATGAAGTAGTGAATGCTACTGCTGAACGAGGAGTCAAATTGTTCGACGACTTCAAGAATCTGCTGACATACAACTAAGTAGAAAACATTTTTTTTTACAGGTTGTGGAAGCAAATGGAAAAACTGTTTCGACTGACTTTTCTAAACAGTCGATTATTGGCGCAATTTCGAAATAATTTGTCAAGTTTCCACAGTAGTGGAAAAAAATAATAATAAAGAAATATTATGAATGAGAAAATGTCAAATAATTTATAAAAATATTGTATGAAAACCTTTTCTCTTTTTTGCTGAGCAGTGGAAACATGGATTTGTTCCTTTTTAGCAATAACCAGCTTGAATTATTTTTTTAGAGTTTTTCGAGGCTGTTGATTTCTAGCCGAATCGGTACAGCTTTGTTCCGAACTACGAAAAGCTCTTCTACCGTTATCTGAGCAGCTTTTCGCGCTTATTTTAAAGCATTACCATGATGATGGAATCTTATAAGCATTGAAGGAAGCTGATTCGAATTCGCAAGATGGTGTAAATTTCGTACTCCCAATAAAAAGAGACCATTTGAAGCCATTTTTATCACTACATTTAACAGCCTTTAAGTGAGCCTTACAATAACTTTTTAAGCAACTTAAACAGTATTTTACTATAAAATACTTTAATATTACACTGCTTGACCAGTAAGAAATTCAAAAACACCAAAACATAACATTTTATAGAGACACCTTGCAATGTGCAATTCACTAGCTAAACCCACTATAGTAAAATCTTGGGGGTCGTTGAGCACCGGCTTAGAGTTATCGTAGGTACTTGAATTTTTTTATGGGTTCATAATTTGGTTATTGGAAAAGATTTAGGGGGTGCCCCGTTGATATATCGAAAAAAAAATTTTTTGAACCACCCTAGTATGTATGTATGTATGTGCTCGACGTTAAGCTCGTCAACCAATTTAGGTAGTTTTGTTTAAGAATAACACCAAAAGTGTTCATATGTTATTTTTGAAATTAAATTGACTTTATTTGGTGTTACTTTATTCATTGATCACACACGTATCCATTTCAAGAATGCAAAAGTTTTTGTAGATTTTCTTTTCAGTCAGGCATATCCTCTTAAACCTTCCTTCACTAGTTCATTCGTAAGCAATTGAAGGGCCCGAAGCCTAATTAAAAGGATTAGCAATGACCAGCCGCTTTGCTTCGGGATACCACAATCTCACATGTTACGAGAGTTTCATCACACAACGGTTTGTTGTACACTGCCGCGCCGCGAAATGATGTGTTAACGGAACGGTTGAACGGAATGAGAACGAAATTTAGACTTGGAATAAGTAACTTTTTATGTACATATTTACATCAAGCCAGTATTCCCTAATGGGGTAGGCAGAGCACACGAAATGCTACGAAGACCAAACCAAGATTATTTCCCGTTTCGTAGCCACTACCAGAAATATTTTTGGTATGAAAACAAATGAAAAACATAATAATACAATAGTGATAGATTGCTAGCCTGTCACCTAAACTATACCTTAACCTTTTTAATTAGTCGCCTCTTACGACATCCTCGGCAGAAATGGAGAAGTGTGATTCTAACCATTCTTGTTATTCTACTTCATTTGACATTTTTGTTGTTTTACAACAAATCTATTTGAATTCTGCACACGACAAGATCGCATCGCGATCGTACGACCGCTGCAATGCGAGTGTGAGCTAGCAGTGGATGCGTTAAGTTATACACTTCCCGCAATGGAACGCACCATTGTTAATTCCCTCGTAACGTACGCGTGGTAAGTGGCCGAGGACACAACGAGTGGGTCCGATAATGGGAAGCGTAATGAGGCCCACTTTAATTAACTGTTGGCCAATAAATCGCTTCGTCTGATTAAACGCCGAATATTGCCTCTAAATATTTGATCGACTGTAAATTACTTGTTTAAAACAGTTGCCAACACATAGAAGGTTGAGTTCCTATACTTGAAATTGGAAGTCGCTGGAAAGTAGCTAAAACTGTTTGGTAGAGGTTCCAGGGGTCACTGGGCTTGTGTAACGTTAGAATAGATGAAAAAAACTAACAAATGTAATTAATAATTAAATTTTAATAAAAATACGTATCGGTATAATAATATATAATAAACATAATTATATACATACATCAAGCCTGTATTTCTAAATGCGACATAACAAAACCATGGTTTTAGATAAATGCTTTTACCGAACTGTTGTAATGTTAGATTTTGTACTTAGGTATGTTTTATATTCTAGTATGCTCTACTATTTTTCTATTCGCTAAAACAACTGTTTTGACAGTTCATGTTTTTCACATGCCTCCGATAAGCCTCACGCCAAAGATTATTGTACGCAGAGGCGTAAAGATTCATAACTTATAAAACAAAACTCGTTGGCATTAGTTTCTGAAACAATGTTAGTCTATTACTAAAATTGTTTTCTGAGCCTCTTTTCGTAAAAAAACATTACGACGAAATATTAATAAATTTAGACTAATAAATTTAGACTAATATCTTTTAATTAACGGGACCTAGAGCTCCCATGTTATCGTAAAAATACTCGTGCAAAATATTTCGAAGAACGCAACTTAGTATTATTTTGCAATTGGAATTGAAAATACTTTAGAATATCTTTAAGTTTGTCGTTAAGGTAGTACAGGAAGACAAATTTTTGTTAAAAACTAAAAAAGTATGTTTTGTTTTCAAAGTGTGTTGAAAACAAAGAAGACGTAAAAGTTACATACCTACTTAATACCTTGCAGGATTTTCCCTCAACATAAATGATAGACTCTAATTCAACCCTCCAAAAATTGATCATATAAGTTCCGCATTCATAAGAACTTTGTTTTCGCTAAACGTACTCCGACCCATAATCTCTACCCACTCGAAAGTCGGCCATGTTCACACACATCGATAAAACCAGCCATTTGGGAATTCTAAAAAAAGTTGTCAAAATATTTTCGGCGTAACGCCGTATCGGATGGCGTTCCAATCTATTGGGCGCAGATAATGTCGTGCCTCATGTAGTGTCTTTTATTGTATTCGGCTTGCGAGACCACTGGGGCACGAATAAAACGTTTCTGAAGGACGTGTTGCGCAATGACAGCCGATAGCATTTGTTTTGGTTACAGAAAAGTGTTATTTCTTTTTTGTGTTAGTCTTGTGTATGTAAGCAGTCTTGACTCTGATATTGCTATAGTTTTACTTCTGTCTACTTTTACTGTGATATTAAGTTTCGATGGGCTAGCAACCTGTCATTGCAATATCACGTTTAACCATCTGGTTACCCTGAAATTGCTAAACGTGGCACTGGATTTTTGAATTCATGTGCTCTGCCTACCCCTCTTGGGAATACAGGCGTGAGAATATGTATGTAAGTTTAGAATAATATCTCTTCATTTCTTGCGTGGAAGTCGTAATCGACTACGTAATATTTTATTATACGATACGATATGCTAGCGACCTGTTAATTACAATTATACCCCTTAACTTAAATTCTAAAGAATATACTAGAAATTACCACGAAACTTGAAATCGTTATGAATTTGTCTATGTAGCGATCGTGTGCTCTACCTACGCCATTCGGGAACACAGGTGTGATGACGATATGTGTACAAAAATAGTTTTTGGTTTCGTTTTTCATATCTCTACTGTTGCAGAAAAAACATCCACGTGTCACTCAATTTTAGTTACTATACATCCTGTACAAGCAATTGACGCGCGTTCAAAAAGCCGATAACTCTTATTCGTACCTCTGAAGGTTAGTTTTAGTTTATTTAATAGTTTGGAGAAGGTAAAATAAAGCTTTTTGTCACAAACTGTTATTGTCTGCGTTCTAAATTGTAGTTTCGAATACTCCATTCCGTTGATAAATGTTTCAATGGAAACGAACTGGTTCGGTTCACGTTCGGAAATAGTACTGGATTATTTCCAAGCCTAGTAAAAGCAAATTGTGGGAAAACTGACTAATTTTAATTCATATTCATTTTAGACACGCGAGAAAGTTTCATTCGAAACTAGAGAGAACGGATCGCGATCTATTTGCATCACTATGTTTGTAACATAAGAGAATTCTGGGAAAGTCGTGAGAATTTATAATAGTGGTCTTTATTTGTATGTTAGTTTTAGAATGTAAGTGTTTACGTACTAGGATTTTATCCCCTTACCTTTTACTTTTTTATATTTACACGTTTCGCATATCCTGACAATTGCCCGAAGACTAACTGGCATCATCTCGGGGATAAGTTCAAGTAGGTAGGTACATGAAGCTGTTTTTCTTTTGTTTGGTAAGTGACTGTTTTATGTGAAACTAGCTTTCCGCCCGCGGCTTCGCCCGCGTGGAACTCTGTTATATTGTGGTATAAAGCACAACTATAAGAAAACTTCTCGTTTCAAACGACACACAGCGCCAATCGATCTTACATCTATCGATTGATCATCGATCGATATCGATCTATCATCGATTGATATCGATCTATCAAGCAAACTATATTTTTGTTTTCCCTCGGGAACATCAATTTTTTCCGGGATAAAAAGTACCCTATTATTTAATCCGGACTTCTATCTTTATGTCTGCAAATTTCAAAGCAATCGGTTCAGTAGTTACGGCGTGAAAGCGGAACAAACAAACAAACAAACTCACTTTCTGACTTATAATATTAGTAAGGATAAGGATAAAGAGTCATACAAACAATACAATAAACCTGTAAAGACCCATTAAACAAAACGGGATCAAGAATAAAATAATTCAGTTTCTTAATAAATCCACTCGCGAGTACTTAAATTATTTTTTCATAAGAAAAAGTAGATAGAAGTGATCCATTCCAAGATTAAACTGTTTTCTAGTTTGCAAACTAAAAGTACTGAAATAGTTTCCTAATTATTAAGGTTACAATTTTGATATTTACCTTTTCTTTTAATCATAAAAACACGACATCAAAGCATCTAGATATTGCTACAGTAAATTTACGCTAAATATAATCACAACAACATTATTTTTATTTATTTTTAAAGTAGATATTTAATTAACTCATGTTTATTACAAAAAATCAAATACAAAAAATCAAATAAGTCAAATACAAAAAAAAAAAATACATAAATAAATAAACTTAAGCCTAAAGCCTAAGCTAGTCCAAAAGGCCCCCCCGAGTTGCCCCCGGTGCAAAGGTACCCATAACACTGGCCGCGTTGCCTCGT
This sequence comes from Adoxophyes honmai, assembly GCA_005406045.1. Classification (NCBI taxonomy): domain Eukaryota; kingdom Metazoa; phylum Arthropoda; class Insecta; order Lepidoptera; family Tortricidae; genus Adoxophyes; species Adoxophyes honmai. The sequence goes on along the minus strand of BHDV01016788.1, from coordinate 190,089 downwards.
TGGATGGCAATGGATAACCTTTGCACCAGGTACGAACCCGCGCGAGCATCCCCTCCCCTCTCTCTCATTTTGCGCCCCACTTCCCGAACGAAGTCAACCGCGTCCGATCCCCAACACCCTGAAGCCTCAAACGCCAAAGGTACAAAAAAATAATTGTTGCCCAACTCTGAATACTTTGCGCGCTTCCTAAGCGCAGCAAAATCTGCCGCTGCACCCGCAGCGAGAATCGTTCGGCCAAGGTGCGAGGCGGCGTAAGTATTGACGCACGTAGCGTCCCACAGCAGGCACTTTCCCTTCTGCCATGGCACCAACGTCAAGCCGTCCGGCCTCTTACCGTCGGTGCATTACTTTTTATCTTAATAAACAATCAGATTCCCCGACAAATCTGATGAAAAACAATCATAAAAGCAAAAACAACGATAAAAAATAGACATCATTTTTTTCGATTTAATCTTAAGATAGCTTCGAGGTTAGGAAAATATTTAGGCTTTGAATATGTTGTCTAGAAACAAGGTAAACATGTAGGTTTGCGGGAGATTAGATCTTTGCTAGACGAGTTTGGTATCTACCATCACTATAACAATAATAAAGCGGGTCCCCTTGCGGACACAGAATGAACACTTCTTGTTGTTCCGCAACCAAAAAGTAAAATCGGGATTTCGGGATCCTATTGCTAAGATTTCGCTACTCTCCGGCTGTCTGTCCCCAAGCTGTATCTTAAGAACCGGGATAACTGGGCAGTTTGAATTTTCACATTTTTATGTATTTCTGTTGCCGCTGTAAACATGTTGTAAATAAAATATTTAAGGTGTTCCCGTAAGGCTAAATCGATTTTTAAGGCCTATTCTTGCTCGATATCAATAATGGTAACAGGCAGGCACTTGAAATATTCACAAAATACTCAGTTTTTTTATTGAGGTAGTAAATAATGAAATTAAAATAAAATATAAGTAGAGGAATTTTTTTAGATTTATTTTACAACTTAAGAGCGTGCACACAAAATTCGGTGATTTTGATGTTTTTCCAATGCTTTAGAAAGCTATAAATCCTTAAGTTTTTAAAGAAAAACTACTGTAACATATAAATAAACTCTTTTTCTAGGGATTAACGGAAAAAAATATTTTATTAGCAACACAGATTTCTTTTACTTAGCCAATTTGTTGAAGGTTTTTCACAAAAATACGCGTCAGAGCTGTCTTTCACTTGAAAATTTGCCATTAAAATTTACCATAAACGATATAAACTTGTTATTATCTGATAGACAATATAGTCTACTGGGGATTAACGGATTAACATGAATCAAATTATTCGTTTTTATTATTCAAATATCATTTTACATAATTTGAAAGTTGAACCATTACTTTATTTTTTTTCTCATTGATTTTAATGTAATTACAAATGAAACAATTTTATTGTAAATTTACAGAATATGTTTAGTCTAACCATATTTTTTTCATGGCTAAATATGAGTTAATTTACATTTCACGATTTTTTAAACATTGGTCCAAAACCACTAAGGTCAGGGGGGGGAAGAGAAACGCAGGGATAAGAGGGCTCTACAGACCATAATCACTCATAACTCGACGAGTTATGGTCTGTGGTGCCTCTTACCCCTGCCCTGCCCCTGAATTTCTCTTCCCCCACCTGATCTTATATTACGTTCGTAAAAAATGTGTGCGCCCTCTTAAGTAATGTCGGTCGGCCGGATAGCCCAGCGGTTAGATAACCTGACTGTGAAGCTTAAGGTCCCGGGTTCGATCCCCGGTCGGGGCAGATGTTTGTATGATGAATACGAATGTTTGCTCTCGTGTCTTGGATGTTTATCTATATATAAGTAAGTTTATCCGTTGTCTAGTACCCATAACACAGGCATTAAATTGCCTAATTTGGGACTGGGTGATTGATGTGAATATTGTCCAATGATATACATAATATTTATTTATAATGTTTTTTTTTCAGTAGCATTAACTGAGTAAGAAACTCTAATTTCATTCTGTATGAAAAACTTGATAGAAACGTCGAGTTCTTTGCCGAGTTCAGCTTGTTACGTCGTTATAACATAACTGAACAATACCTGAGATTCTCATACCGCCACGTTCAGTGTAGTCCCAGAACTATAAGCCTGTTAAGTTAAATTGAAAAAGCGATCATCTCCGGCGGTACACTGCAAAATAATGAAGAATAAAATCATGGAACTTGCTGGGCCTTAAGGAGCCTCGCCTGTCTAGGTTTTAATAGCTTTGATGCGATTTTCCGCAGCTATTGTAGTATTTTGAGAGACTGTCACATTTCCAAGAGTTTCATTGCATCAGTTAGACAGTTTGGTAGACTTCACATGAATCCTACGAATATTAGTATGGATAGATGAGATACGGGTGTGCAATTTTGTTTCCGTTTCAAGCATAAACTATACTATTGTAGTATATCTCATTAGTATTGCATGGAAGTAGCTAATTCTTTTTTTGCAGGGAAAAAAAAGTAGTGATAAGAAAATGTCTTGAAAGTCAGATATTAAGCATGAAATAACCATTGATAATTGAATTTAAGATTAGGTCATATTTTATATTTTAATAACTTTCCAGTCTAATTTTTATCAGCTTGGGTCTTGGAAAAAGCTTGGCTACTCAATGAAATATTAATATATCCATACTTGATTTGTGAAAATTAAAATAGGTTAAGCACTTAAGGGATACGTCTTTCACCAATGCCTTGTTCGAAACATTTCTCCACTACTTACTTTTACAACTCAAAAACAAAATAATCCGTTCATTTCTCCGCACAAGTTCTTGCCTCGATAATGTAAACATTCTCGCAACAAGCTCATGCACTACAACGTGGAAAGTGGAAGGTGCGTTCTTATCGTAATTTACGTTCCAGTGCCGGCGTCTTCGGCATTTGTTTAGGAACTATCATTCTAAGGAAATACCTGTACATAGTATACTGAAGTCGGAAAGAGCCATTTTTATTAGTAATTCAGTATTTTCTCCTTTTACACTACCTACTTAGTGTGTGGTGTCGTGTTTAAAATTCTCTCTATTTCCTCTGTGGATATCGTAAGAGGCGACTGTATTGGTTTGAGTTTTTAAGCGTCTGGCTAGCAACCTGTCACTATTATACCTGCCAACATATTAAAGTCATAATTCATAAAAATATGCTGTAGATAGCTACGAAACGTGAAAAAGTCGCAGTTTTGTCTAGGGAATACATACTCTGATTAGGGAATACAGGGATGTATTTGCATATTTGCATGCCTGCAACCAAAAAAAAAAAAAACATTTGATAAACGTGTTCATTCAATCAATGAATCATCCAGCTTATATACGTCCCACTGCAGGGCACAGGCCTCTTCACAGAGTTAATTATTATTTATTAATGTTATTTTCCATTTTTTCCTTCGTGGAAGTCACATGAGGCGGAGAATAAAAAATATTTTAGGCTGACAGATGGGTGTCATCTACTGGGCGTTGAAGCGTCGAGCGTTGGTACATTTACCTTATACATGTATTCGCAAACGTCAAAAGCTGTCAATTGGCATAAAACGCGCGAAACACAGCGGTCGAAACGCTCCAACTTACTGATCAAAGGGAAAACTAAAACATCGAAAAAACAATTGCCGGGTCCCAACGTCTCAAGTAAGGGCGCGTACAGACGAGTCAGGTCACGTCTCGTTATCAAAGTAATTTACACCGTTCTCGGCAACTCCATCAAACTTCGGTGAAGTTGCTTGATTAGGCACGTGACGCGACTACGCGTTGCGTCCGCTAATTTCGCTCGTGAGTCCCGGCCTTAGGATTGGAGAGAAACGCTGCGTTTTACCGTTGAAGTGTAGTCCCCGGCGTGTAAGTTGGCCAGGTTTTTGTAAGGTAAGGTTGCGTATGGCTTTGCCATAGAAAATGTATTCCCAAGTGGGGTAGGCAGAGCTCACGAAACGTTCCATAGACAAAACCATGACTATTTTTCACGTTTCATTTTTTTAGGCATTTTTTTTAGGCATTGTGTTGGCAGGTATAATAGTGACAGTGCTAGCCTGTCGCCTAAAATATATCTACCTTAACCTATTTCCTTAGTCGCCACTTACGATATCCACGGAAGCAATGGAGAGGTGTAATTCTAAAACCAACACCACTCAGAAACGCCGCGTTTTCCCCCTCCGCCATGCCGACGCGCTGCCGACCAAACTCTTAAGAGGAAATATGCCGGTCGAGGGAATTGAAAAATAGGTATTTGCTAAATCTATTGCTGTCGCGCCGTGACCTGCCCAGACGACGTCGAGTGCGATAAGAACAACTACAGCTCGGACCGAAAATACCTATGAAAATTAGGTCGAATTGAGAACCTCCTCCTTTTTGAAGTCGGTTAAAAATTATTCAAAAACAACGTTTGGTAGTCCCCTGATTTCTTCTCCAAAACTTAACCGATTAAATATGTTTTTTCATTAAATGCTTAAAAAATGTCATAACTGTGTTTCTATGTTCTTATATTTTGATATAATTGTGTTAAAATTGGTTTCTAAAGGTTTGAACACGACGGAAAAAACTTACCAATTTTTCAAGTTTTTGAAGGTTAATATCTCCTTTAATAATTCAATAAGGAAAAAAGGAAAACATAAGAACATGCTAATATATCATTAGATTGTTGATGTAAAAAAATATTGTTCTACGGGTAATATCCAGCGAGGAATCAGGGGACTACGTTTCCATACAAAATATGACCGCTCCATTTCCTCTTAACCCGCGGCGGCTGGCGACAGCGCAGCGCTTCGGTAATGAACTACTGGTTACTGAACAGTTCTTGTTTCCTAAAGGACTATCAACTCTAAAAAGGTCACTAATCAGGCCCCATCGGACTGAAAATGAGTGACTTTGACAATCTCTAAACTACCATCGAACCAATTGATTCATGACCCACCATAGAACCTATTCACAGTGAACGTCATAGTGACATTGCATTGCTTGACAAAGGAAATGTTTATGACGTTTATTGTGACAACGTTCTGCGGTGGGTCAGGAATCAGTTGGTTCGATAGTACAATGAATCAAATTAATACCGATACGGAACTTATGGAACGTACGGGGTAGGGATTAACACCACTCCATTTCTTCCGTGGATGTCGTAAGAAGTGACAGACGAAATAAGCTTTAGGCGACAGTTTCAAACTTAAAATTACGCTAGAAGTGTCTTCGAAGCGTGAAATAGTCAATAGTCTTGTCTATGTCACGTTTCGTGTGCTCTGTCGACCCTGTTGGAAATACAGGGGTATGTTTTTGTCTGTTTGTCTCCCACAAACGCCGCGTTTTCCCCCTCCGCTGTGCCGACGCACTGCCGACCAAACTCTTTAACCGCAGCGGCGACAGCGCCTTGGTAATGAAGTACTGGTTACTAAGTTCTTGGTTCCTAAACGACTATTTGCACTAATCGGAGAACATCGGACCGGAACTGAAAGATTGACGGTGTCTAAACAACCTCCAAGCGGCACGTTTGCTCAACTGCCGCGGTCGACACAGTTTCCTTTCAATTCTTTGTTATACGCAAACGACATCGACGCGTTTCTTTACCAAATTCATTACACTTGACGCTCAAGGCATCACATTTGTTCCGCAGCTTGGGTTCTTCGAACTATCCGTACTTGATTTCTATCAATACAGTACCAAAAATGGAACCAAGTTTTACCGTACAGTCAAACTATTTAATTTTATTTTAACAGTTTTTAAAGAAGCATACAAATAAATATCTGACAATAAATAAGAACATGTTTATACATGCGCGGGACTTAATCACGACTTAATTTATTTATCTACTCGACGTTTCAGTAATAAATGACAAATTTACACAATATTCTACTTTTAGCATTTTTTAAATTGCTGATTTATGGTATGTATGGTATATTGGGCTTACCTACTACGTCGTGAATTGTTGTCCACAGTCCACAAGAGATACCACTTTAGTTTATTTTCGTGTAAGACCTAATACAATCAAAAAGTTCTGATCAGTAAAAAGTTGTCAAAGAAATACAAAGTATCTAACTAAAAAGTACCGATTGTATTCCCAGTCAATAAAAAACTAAACCGCTTATTTAAAACTCGAAACAATTACCATTTGCAACCTGCCCCGGAACTATGGAAAACCTCCGAAACAAACCCAATTAATCACGGTGATTTATTAAAACAGACGTTTCACTTAAGAGCGTGCACACAAAATTCGGTGATTTTGATGTTTTTCCAATGCTTTAGAAAGCTATAAATCCTTAAGTTTTTAAAGAAAAACTACTGTAACATATAAATAAACTCTTTTTCTAGGGATTAACGGAAAAAAATATTTTATTAGCAACACAGATTTCGTTTACTTAGCCAATTTGTTGAAGGGTTTTCACAAAAATACGCGTCAGAGCTGTCTTTCACTTGAAAATTTGCCATTAAAATTTACCATAAACGATATAAACTTGTTATTATCTGATAGACAATATAGTCTACTGGGGATTAACGGATTAACATGAATCAAATTATTGGTTTTTATTATTCAAATATCATTTTACATAATTTGAAAGTTGAACCATTACTTTATTTTTTTTCTCATTGATTTTAATGTAATTACAAATGAAACAATTTTATTGTAAATTTACAGAATATGTTTAGTCTAACCATATTTTTTTCATGGCTAAATATGAGTTAATTTACATTTCACGATTTTTTAAACATTGGTCCAAAACCACTAAGGTCAGGTGGGGGAAGAGAAACGCAGGGATAAGAGGGCTCTACAGACCATAATCACTCATAACTCGACGAGTTATGGTCTGTGGTGCCTCTTACCCCTGCCCTGCCCCTGAATTTCTCTTCCCCCACCTGATCTTATATTACGTTCGTAAAAAATGTGTGCGCCCTCTTAACGTACGTATCTGGGTGCGACATTAAAAAACGATTTGTAATAACCAAGAAGCGATTTGTCTTATCTTAATAGTCCAAGTTTTCGTTCCTTATGTGTCTTAGTTTAGGGCGGGGTGCATGCGAAGCTATTGGGAGAGCGATGTTACGGATTTTAGGGTTCCCTACTAAGGGCTAGGGAAATGAGGTTTAACGAGATACTATAATGTATTGTAAGAAACATTTTAATCTAACCACATTTTTAGTAACGTGAAATTATGTTTTAAACTTCAAGTTATGCTAGAAGTAGCTGCGAAGTAGTCATTATCATGATTTTGTCTATGTCATATTTCGTATGCTCTGCCTACCCCATGGGAATACATGGGGGTATGGGAATACATTTTTTCATGGATGTTGTAAGAGGCGACATGTATGCTGTAGGCGACAGGCTAGCAACCTGTCATTGTTAGGTACACCTACCTCTTCCATCTGTTTTCAAACCCAAAAAATATGCTAGATGTAGCTGCGAAGCGTGAAATACTCATAATCATGATTTTGTCTATGTCACGTTTCGTGTGCTCTGCCTACCCCATTTGAGAACATGCGTGATTGTATTTATGTATACTTCAGTGCTTGTTTACTGCTGTTTTCCACTGTTAGCTGTTAGCTGTGACAGCCGAACGCGGCTGACAATCGTGTCTTTAAGGCTCAATTTACACCAGAACAGCAGCGAAGGGCGGCAAAGCGGAGCGCAGTTTCAGTGTCATGAGAATTTTAACTTTATTTTCATTACAATAAGACTTATTATCGCAAGAGAAACTCCAACGAGGCGCGCGGATGCCCGGGGATCCGCGGGAATTCCGGCGAATTCCATACACGAACCCGTGCGACTGCGCGAGAAGTCGCGGGAATACCCGAGGATGCTCGAGCAGTCGCGAGCGGCCGCTGGCTATATACCGCCCAGAGATCTTGGACTTCCCGCGCATTCCAGCGACTTCCTGCGCATTCCAGCGACTTCTCGAGCAGTCGCGGGAATCCTCGCGCCTTCTCTACCGAGCGGGTCGCTGCGCTTCGCCGCCCTTTGCCGCTCTCCTGGTGTGAATTGAGCCTTACACTTCCGCGTCGCTCGGAGCATGCGTCGACTCAGTGTGAATTCCGGTTTAAACCAGTTACAAACAAGGTGTCATAAAATACTAACGCGCGCTACGTTAACCGCTTCCGTGATACACGCACGATGGGGCTATTATATCGTGAACTGTCCCGATTTGTCGACGCCTTAACGGATTGGGTAATTAAATGGTAGCATATTTGTTCTGCGTGTTGTCGGGTTTCTAAACCTCCACAGAAGAAATGGAAGAATTATTCTATCCGGACAACACACACATACAGATATCCATATCGCGCGCACATCTTACCCTGCAGAAGATTCTATACCACCACATGACTGCGTCGAATAGCCGAACTAAACGATCCTACATCGCGCTAACGAAGTTTCGACGAACGGTTGCATACATACAACTCCCAACTTCTCTGTGGCCTTCGGTCCCCAGGCCTAACATCTGCCTGGAGAAAAATCTCTCTATTGGACTCTACACTTCTATAGCGTATCTCCCACACTAAAACAGGTCCTACCAATAATAGTTCCCAGTTATGAAAATCTTTATTGTTCCCGGTTACAAACTACATTGTTTCATTTGAATTCCCTCGACCTGACTCTGATAGCACTTCATTGCAGACATTTTCGGTGCCTAAATGGAAAACGAGACTAGATAGAACTTGTCTGAATAGGTTGTCATTGTTTAAAGGAATTATGTTTGAAAATGATTTATGATTGAAATCAACCTTGTCTATAAATTTAATATAACGCCAACTAAGGAGTTGAAGCAGTCGCCGTGACCTAAAACGGTCAGGAGAGAACATATATTGAAGTCCTTGGTACAAAAATGATTGTTATGTATTCAAAACTTTAATGGCAAATGGGTTTTTCAGTGCATTTTTACACGGCTTTTTCGAGTCTACCAGAGTCTACCAACGCTTCGGAAATACCATCGTTTCCAATAATAATGCCTCTTAAGGAACTTGGCACGAAGTGTTTTTTTATTACAAATGTTTTTTAATAAAAATTACGCGTTGAAATGTATGAATTTTATACGCATAACTTCTGAACTACACCACCAACTTGGATGATTCTTTATTTTTTACGTTTCTTATTTTAAAGAAATAAAAAGTTTAAATTTGACTTTGTGAATACGCCTAAAAGTCAATAGTAAGTGAATGTGACACAAATACGTTCAGTTGTATCATTACCAAGTTACAGATCCCAAGATAATTAACACATTTCGCGTTTTATTCTCTCTTAATGAACAGGCAAAAAAAAAACTCTCATTCTGCGTACAAGAACATGACTTGTATTGTAGTGGCCTTACAAACATAACATGTCTACCACTAATAAAATATTCGGTCAAGGCATTGGCCGTGTTAATATCATCTTTCATAATAAACAAACATATAGCAGCAAGAACATTCCAGTCTAACCCAATTATATGTTAACAACTTAACAAGTATCTTAATCAATGTGCACCGAATAATATCAAATAACTATTTCTATTTACAAATACACTAATACGCGATCATGTTGGCAGATAATGACAATAATAATATTACCCGAGAAAATGTAAGAAGAATTATAGAGAACGGAAACTACGGGCAGGGTTCCAAAACTCTCGATTTATGCTGCTTGCTGTGTTACTACGAGCTTAACTCGATTTCGTGATTCTACGACTGAAGTCTCTCTAGGGCGACAAGGAAATAAGTTGAGGTATGCTTTAGGCGACAGGCTAGCAACCTGTCAGTATTATAACCTCTTTTGTTACTAATGTGTCATGGTTTTGGTTACAGCCCTGCCTACCTCATTTGAGAATTCAGGTGTGATGGATATTTGAACTAGTCCCAACACTATTCCATTAGTTAGTTTTGTATCGTCATTCCATGAAATTTAAGTACTTGTCATACAATTTTTAATAAATAATTTTAAATTTATGTTTCTGATTAAATATCCAGAGAAAAATACTTAACTGTTTTAATCAGGAGCTCCATCAATCTGCATAATTGAAGATGTATTGGAAGGCGCGAAAAATAACATTAAATCACCATACAAACTTCCACCGAAAATTGATGTCAACAAGATCTAGTAAGTATTTTTATTTTAATACGTCATAAATCGTAAACAGCAACTCTTGGAGCGCGGGTTCGATTTGCACTTAACGAGTTTTACTCTAAAGGTGAATTTTTAGTTAATCTATATTCGACTTCTAACCAAAGCAACCGTGGTTGCCCACATGTGGCCAGCTCGCGTCGAATCACTGATTTTTAATACATTTTCTTTCGCTTACTCCCTCTGTTGTGGGCACGGTCGGCCGCCCAGTCCTTGGCATGACGTAGACCGATAAATAATACATTTAAAATAAACATTCCTATTCAGAATGTTACCGCCATGTTTATTTCTCAATGCGTTGGATTTATTTCAGCGAAATGATTCCTGAAATGTTGATTTAGTGGTTGTATTTTCAGTTGGCTTTATTTCGCCGCGTATCAATCGCTTTCTTCGTACCTGGTTACTTTATTTGGTTTGAGTACGATGAACTCTAGTAACTAGATAAATGTATGTACCGTTTTTAAAAATATGATATATACAGGGCGGTCGGAAATTGACCGTAAATATTTTAACCACTGGTAGGCCATTAGCGTCTGAAAACACCCTGTGAAGTTTGTTTAAAATATTGCCTAGTTTTTTGTATTCCGGCTCTTAGTCGACCGCGTAGCATCGCAATATCAAACGATTGCACGTGCGTGCATGCTGACTAACGGAACTTCCGTACGGGACGTAAAATAGGTACAACACAGGGCGCAATGACATAAAATCGATGAAACATTAAATTTGTCTCTCACAAGGTCAATAATGAAAATTTTCAGGAAATATTTTACTAAAGTTTTCAGAGGCGTATACCCGACCGCTGTTTAAAATATTTTGGGGTAAGTTCCCGGCCCCCCTGTATAATTCTAACTGTGTACGTCCCACGCAGTGTAATGTGGATTGCAATAAATACTTTGACTTTGACATTGCTGATTATTCCAACAAACAATGTCATCATTTTATGGTTTTACGTTTAAAAAAATGCCAATAGTTCGAGTTAAAGAATGTTTATTTATCTCAAAAAATAATCTAATAGTTGCGAGCTAATGGTGCATACTAGCAACAACAATGTCGTCTACGTAAACAGTACGAATCCCCGGGCAGCAGACAGGCAATAAATAGCCTGGACCGCAAGACTCCGTGGATCGCCGCAAATTACTGACCAGTGCTCAAATTAGCCGCCACTCTGGCAACACTGGTTTACAGTATACTAAAATTAATTACTAATATACTACCTAACATTTTAACATACAAGGTGGCCGGAAATTGACCGATATTTTAACCAGTGGTCAGGTATACATACATACATACATACATACCGTCACGCCTCTTTCCCACAGGGGTAGGCAGAGACCACTTTGTTCCACTCGCTACGATCCTGACATACCTCTTTTGCTTCATCCACATTCATTAGTTTCTTCATACATGCTCGTCGATTTCGGGTACTCTTGACCTGACCTGTTTCTAAAACGTCCGCGATTTGGTCACGGAACGTCCGTCTAGGTCTTCCCCTCCCAACACATCCATTCACACTTCCAGCATAGATCTGTTTAGTCAATCTTCTTTCATCCATCCTCTCTACATGACCAAACCAGCTAAGCATACTTCTTTCTATTCTAGTCACTACATCTACTTTCACGCCAACTCTTTCCCTTATCACACTATTTCGTATTCTGTCTTTCAGTGTTACACCTTCCATACTTCTTAGCGCTCTCATTTCTACCGCATTTATTCTACTTTTATGCTTCGTTTGCCATACCCAACTTTCGCTACCGTACATTAGTGTTGGAACGAGCACCCCTCTGTGGACAGCCAGACGTGCCTTTTTCGACACCTTCTCGCTGCTCACAAAGGCGCGCAGCGCTCCATTGACCATATTCCCTGCATTCACTCTTCTTTCAATATCAGTTTCACACTTCGCATCTTTCGTAAAAGCCGATCCCAGATAAACAAACTCTTTTACTTGTTCTACTCTCTCACCCGCTATCATAATATCACATTCTGTCCCACAATCATCTCTTTCAAACACCATAACTTTTGTTTTGCTCACATTTACTTTCATACCTTTCATTTCCAATGCGCCACATAAAATATTAACCATCCTCTGCAACTCCTCCTCCGACGATGCGACCAACACTTGGTCGTCGGCGTACAGGAGGCATTTGATGGTCAACTCCCTCATTCTTAGTCCACAGTCATTCGTTTTTAAATCATTCAGGCAGGTATCCATGAATAGGTTGAATAGCCACGGAGACGCGACACAACCCTGTCTAACACCTCTTTCGATGTTAAACCAGTCAGTATGCGCCCCGTTTATCCTCACACAAGCACTAGAATCCTTATAAAGAGATTTTAGTGCTCGTATCAGACTACTGTTCACCCCATGCATGGCTAACGCTGACCACAACTCATTCCTCATGACCCTATCATAAGCCTTCTCCAAGTCGATGAATAAGCAATATACTTTTTGGCCTTTGGCCATGAACTTTTCGGTTATGCACCGCAAGGAGAAGACCTGATCCGCGCATCCCATTCCCTTTCTAAAACCCGCTTGTACATCCCATATTTTCTCATCGGTTTCTTTCATAACTCTTTCAATTAGTACCTTTGCATACAGTCAGGTATACGCGTTTAAAACCACATGTAAAATATTTACACAAACTTTTAATTATTGAGCTTTTGAGATACAAATATTTCATCGCTTTTTAGGCAAATGCGACCTGAGTATCGCAAACCTATGCTATATGAAGCTACACTATAACTATGCCAATACAAAACCCTATATACATTATAACTGTATCTCCCAATGGGACAGGCTGACCTCACAAAACACTAGGTAGGTACTTAAACAAAACCAATGACCATTCACGTTTCGTAGACCCTTCTAGAATATTTTTTAAGTTTTGAGTTGGCAGATATAACAGTGACAGGTGGCTACCCTGTCTCCTAAAATATACTTAAATCTATTTATAGTCGCCTCATACGACATCCACAGAAGAAGAGAGGTGTTCTAAACCCGACACCACACGAGAACTTAAACTTACCATTAAAATGATCTCTTGTCGATTCTTTGAGAAGCGAGAGCAATCCGCATCTACATTCAGTACTTCCAGTACCTGTCTGGGCGTATGAAGTCACTCTACAATTCAAGGCAAAAATTCACCGCTAGTAGCTAGAAACTACCGAAACAAACCGTTGTTTTAAACCTTTGGCGCCTCTAAAGCCACACTCTGAATAATGCAACTGTTTAGCCTTTCAGATGGCGTACGTATTCTAATGGCTGTATTGGAACTTCATTCTCAACTCGGAGGTGACAACTTATGTTTAGTGTCAGTTTTTGTCCTGTGCTTTTAAAATGATGACCTGTATGTGGATGACTACAAGATAGACAGACGACTTGATAAAGGTCGTCGGAAAACGCTGGATGCTGGTCGCTTCCAACTTCCAACAGGTGTATGAAAGTCTAAAGGGGAGGCCTATGTTCAGCAGTGGACGTCTTATAGAGGACCGGGCTGAAAACCAGCGCTGGCATTCAAAACCAGTATTTGCGGAGTTCGGTGCCCATTGTCATGATGTACACCTATGTTTTATGTTTTTATTTTTATTTTGTACATTCTTTTGTATTCACATAATTTTTATCCTTATGAGTAACCGCTCATGGCAATGAAGTGTTTTTTCTTTCTTTCTTTATGGCTGACATGATGATGATGATAAAGTGATAATGAAGTGTGAGCGGGTATGATGGGAGGGGAATTCTAAGACGGACGTTCTGTGACTATATCTGGGACGTTTTAGATACAGATCAGATCAAGAGTACCTACCCGAAACCAACGAGCATGTATGAGAGACGATAATGTGGATGAAAAAGGTATATCAGGTACATAGCAAGTGGAAAAAAGTGATCTCTGCCTATTTCTGTGGGAAAGAGGCGTGACGGTATTTATGCGTAAAGCTATTGAAATCAAGAAACACGCAAAAATTACGAGTACAATAACGGGAAAGGCGGTTTTAGGCTTTCCTGAAGATGAAATCCGATACTACATAATAAAGCAGATCCACTTCCGAACCAGAGGCACGTTTTGGCATAAAAAATGCTGTCTCTTCCTACTTTTACTAGCTTGCACGCAAAATGCAAACCAATGAGTAACTCGAGTGTTCATATTCCAATGGACCCCGCTGACTCAAAACTAGTTTTTCAGCATAGGGTTAAATCACAAATATAATCTTATTACGATAAAACGATTAACGGAAAAAACAAAAGACGACCGCCACGCTTTATTTTTCAGCCGCGCTGCGGCCGGCGCCGATCTAGATGGCCAGCATTAAAATGTAGCAAAAGAGGCTACAAACCTTAAAATTTCTAGCTAACAGTTCTAAACACGTTCTGTTGCAGTCGAGCCAAAGTTCAGCCAGGTCCATTTAAAACTAAAATCACCGAAGCAATCAAGCCACAACTTTCCCAAAGGGTCCACCTTTGTCCGAAGTTAATTTTTACCCTATCATCCCTTATTTAAGTTTTCGATCAACTAGGCTAATTAACTTTGTTAGGAGTTTGTTTTATTTCAGTGGAAAGCCATTAAAAGTCCGCCATTACAGTCGTTTGGTGCCACCGACGTCAAAAGGAGACAGTTTTGTATCGGTTTGGGAGGAGTGGGCATCGGTGGACACTTGAGTACTGGAGGTAGTTATTGGAACTAAATTTTATTTCCTGTCGCTAAGAGAAAGGTATTATTAAGTTATACCAACTAATACCAAGTAATGTTATAAAAGTAATTTAGAAGTAATTTTGTCTATCTGTCTGTAATCTGAATCTTCAGCTGTTGAAACTTTTTAGATGAAATTTACTACATACATACATACATATTCTCACGCCTGTATTCCCAAGAGGGGTAGGCAGAGCACATGAATTCAAAAATCCAGTGCCACGTTTAGCAATTTCAGGGTAACCAAATGGAATTTACTAGGATAACATAATTAGAAAACTATGTAATTGTAGTACTAAAATAGTAAAATGAAGGAATGTTTACAAAAACAACATGATTACTCGTATCTACACTATCTCGTAAAATACGTAAAATCACATTTCATAGCCACTTCTAGCATAAACTTTACCTAGGCTTAAATACAGATAAAAGGGGGATAATAGTGACGGGTTGCTGGCTTGTTGCTCCTCTTACCACATTCAAGGAAAAAATGGAGAAATCCTATCCTAAGCCACAAAATCATTAAAAACAAAGCAAAAACATACCTAAGTAGCCGAACCGAATGAAGAACATCCTCTTTTTTTGAAGTTACTTAAAATGTCATTTACTTTTGGATGAAATAGAAAACGCTATTATCATTGTTAGGTGCTAGAAAAACTACGCGAATCCTTTACAGCTTTACACGATCGTTCTGTTTATTGGAATCCATTCGGGCAAAGAAAATTTTAAAATTCCGAGGAAGATCTCATTCCGTTTGTAGTGTGTGAAGTAAATATACTGGAAGCGCGGCGTTACTCTTGGTTCACGGTCGTGGCGTGAGTTTATTCACAATACAGTCAAATTTGTAGGAATACTTTTGCAATGGAAAGGATTTCTGCTGGTGGTTTTTTCATGTGTCCTTTTCTAGCGGTTGTCTAACATTAATTGACTGATGAGTTTATTTTGATAAAATGATGCTATGTCGTTCTTTTACGCTTATATAAAGTGGCCGGAAATCGATCGTTAATAATTTAACCAGTGGTCAGATAAACGCGTAAAAACCCTGTAAAATTATTTATGAAAGTTTTCTTTATTGACCTTTTTTTTGGAGTTTTTTTTTTCAGATTTTTCTTCCGAGGAAATAGGTTAAGGTATATTTTAAACAAAAGTCCACCAACCTGTCTCTATTGTAAATTTCAAATTAAAAACTAAAAAATAATGTTATGTAATAGTTGGCTTTTTTCTATATAGCGTTTCGTGTGCTCTACTTATTTGAGATTGCAGACTAAACGTCTTGATTTTATGCATGAGAAAAAAAAATCGCGATTTCTCTTTCGAGAACAACAAGTACCGCTCCCCAGTGCCGCCATTACCGGAACTGTAAAGCGAATCGCATTGTTTATTCCGCGACTGTTCCAAAATTAAACACAACACGACTAAACCCGAAGGCTCGACGACAATAGCCGAAGGCAAAGCGCCTAGCTAACGAGGCTTACTAACGATTGGTTTACAAATAAGTCATTCTAGGTTTGGCCATAAGTATTGAGTACTGGGTAAGCGTTTCAACCGCCTCATTTTTCATACATACAATCATACAATCACGTCTGTGTTCTCAACGAGCTAGGTAGGGCACACAATACATGACATATGATATAGACAAAACCATGACTGTACACAGCTATACACGCTTCGTCGTAGCTACTTCTATCATAAAAATAATAATTGTGTGGTTAAGAAAAAATAGAAGAGGTATAATATTGATAGGTTGCTAGCCTGTTGCATGAAGCATCCTTAAACCTACGAGTATTTCCTTGGTCGCCTCTTACGACTTAAGAAATTTAGAGGTGTTATTCTATACCGACCCCAAATAGGTCTCATTTTTTAGATTTCATTTTAAACTAATCGTCTTCAGAGTTTGATGTCGTGTGTGATTATTTATTAGATTAATTTGGTCCTATGAGAGGATGGATGAAAGAAGATTTACTAAACAAATTTATACGGGGAATGTATGTGGATGCTTTGGGAGTGAAAGACCTAGACGAACGTACCCGAAACCGGCGAGCATGTTTGAGGAGATTAATGAACGTGGATGAAGCCAAAGATGTATGTCAGGATCGTAGCGAGTGGAACAAAGTAGTCTCTGCTCTTATGGGAAAGAGGCGTGACGTTATGTATGTATCTAAATTGAATGAAAGCTTTTCTATATCCAACGACATTGTTCGATCGACATCCCAACGCGATTACGTCTAATTGCAATTAAACTTCAAAATTACTAATCCACGGAATGATCTCGCAAACCCAATTATAACGAAGTTCCTCGATTGCCTAATTTACACTTAGTTCCAGTAATTTGTTACAAAGAGCGATGATCAATCATTATGCGCGGAATGCCCGGGGTTGGGATTGTGGTGGACCGGAGTATGGGGTGTGGAGCCATGGGCTTATAAAAGATAGCAAGGATTAGAAATAGTACAAATAATAGCAGTAGGGAAGTGTCAATGAAATTGTTAGAGATGTGTTTGTATCTTTTAACATGAAAGTGCCGGGAGGCGCGCTTATGATATAAAATACGGATCGGATGAGTTACGACTTAAATTGAGTTTAGCTAGACATTTATTTTCTTGAAACTGCGAGAAATAAAATGTAGTTTATGTGGACCGTTAAAGAGGAGTTATAAATGTGGTTATCGATTTTAATTGGCTATCTTTAAAGAAGGTAAGGTAGAAAATCTTGGAAAAATAATCGCTTGAGGGTCTGCATTGGTTAGTTTGAAATAAATGTCTTGTACCTATTGTACGTGTTTATCCGTATTTTGAGAAGTGTAGACAGCATAAGCAAGTATGTTGGGTTTAAAAAAAAAAGACCAATAATTTCTTTCAGGGCTGCAAAATTTCAAAGCAATCGGTTCAGTAGTTACGGGGTGAAAGCGGAACAAACAAACAAACAAACTCACTTTCCGATTTATAATATTAGTAAGGATTAGTAAGGATGTGTTTTGTGGAGTGAAGTCACTTTGATGGTAAAAAATACAGTTACCTCATGCTTTCAATTGAGTTAAGCAGGACATGTTTTGGACAAGCCTGTAGCCTTTCATTCAGGATCTACACGCTTCTGCTGTTCGTGCTATTTGATTATTAAAGTGCGGTATTTTCTCCATTGTTCCTTGGGTTACTATACTGCTAATATGTGTACTGTGGCTGTACCCTGCGCCGTGCGTAATCGCTTTATAATTTAATCAGAGGGACATCACCAGACGTCGGTTATTGGGTTTGGGATATTTAACACGGCTCTGATTGATATGGAACGTGAATTGTCCGTGAACACTAGTGCGAGGGCGTTGTTATGTGAACATACATAAATGCACCTGTGTTCCCAAATAGAATAGTCAGAGTACATTATATGATACATAGACAAAACAATTCTAGTATTTATGTGTAAACTAGCTTTCCGCCCGCGGCTCCGCCCGCGTGGAACTCGGTTATATTGCGGTATAAAGCACAACTATAAGAAAACTTCTCGTTTCAAACGACACACGGCGCCATCGATCTATCATCTATCGATCGGTTATCGATTGATATCGATCTATCATCGATCGATATCGATCTATCAAGCAAACTATATTTTTGTTTTCCCTCGGGAACATCAATTTTTTCCGGGATAAAAAGTAGCCTATGTCACTCTCCGTGCCCTAAACTATCTCTACCTAAAAAATCACGTCAATCCATCGCTCCGTTTAGCCGTGAAAGACGGACAAACAAACAAACAAACAAACACACTTTCACATTTATATATTGGTACGGATTCTCAAGGCGAATTAGACAAATATTTTGAGAACAAATTATTATTAAACCTAAACCCAACTTACTTTATCTCATGGTAAAAGGCACTGTATTCTTAACTTTAGTGCCATCTTAAGACTTAGCATCAAATCTAATTTAGTATTCCAGGTGACCCATTTAGCGCCAAAACAGAAGGCGAGCTCTTAGTACGAATCAGAAGACGTTTCCGTATGTGTCGTAAGAGACCACTTAGGAAGTCAATTTAGGTAAGTATTTTGGTCTTGAAACAGGTCAGGTCAAGAGTACCCGAAATCGACGAGCATGTATGAAAAGACTAATGAATGTGGATGAAGCAAAAGAGGTATATCAGGATCGTAGCAAGTGGAACAAAGTGGTCTCTGCCTACCCCTGTGGGAAAGAGGCGTGACGGTATGTATGTATGTATGTATGTATGTATGTATGTATGTATGTATGTATGTATTTTGGTCTTGGATTTAGAATGACACCTCTCAATTTCCGTGGATGTCGTTAGAGGTGACTAAGAAAATAGATTACAGTATATTCTAGGCGACAGGTTACAGGTTAGCAACCTGTCACTATATACCTGCCAAATCAAAACCTAAAATTATTCCACACAAAGTAAAGTGGCCACGAAACTTAAATTATTCACGGTTTTTGTCCACGTTGCGTTTCTTATACTCTACCTACACCATTTGGGAATAAAGCGTGATGTGTATGTATTGCTTTCTTATACTAAAACATAAGCTAACTTACTGCGACTTAGTCCCAACGCTTTAAATAGCACAATGGAATTTTGCAGCGACTTCTAGCGAATGGTTTCAAGTGAGCCAGAGAGTTTAAAATAACTTCGCTGTAATCACGTCCTAAGAAGATGGTCTCTGGTTGTCTTTTAGTTTATAAAAGACTTAAATTGCATCCTGGCGATGCAGGTGATCAGTGTTGCCAACTTAGCGACTTTTTAGCTACATCTAGCGATTTTTGAGACTATGTTAGCTAGTTTTATTCAAGAGTTTCATTTAGCGAATTTTGGAAGATATTTTCTAATCTAGCAATATTTCGAAAAATGTTTAGTGACTAGGTAATCCCAGCAGTTGGTAACATTGTAGGTGGTTTTGAAATCGCGAAGTTAGGAACCTATGTGGTGTCAGGTTTAGAGTAAGACCTCTTTATTTCTTCCGTGTCATAAAAGGGAATCGAGGAAGTAGGTGTATGTTTTAGGCGAGATGCTAGCATCCTGTCACTATTATACCTGCCAATTTGTTCTTGTTCTATCTACTAAGGAATCTCTTAAGAGGATAGGAGTCGCGCCACTTCTCCATACAAACGTAGTCCCCTGTTTTCTCCGTGAATAATGACATTAGAGCAAAAAAAAAAAAAAATTTGATTAAATTTGTATGTGTTGTTGGCTATGCCCCTATGATTTGCCTTTATCGATTTTCTAAATTTTATTTTTTTTTATTTAGAAGGAGACAACAGGGGACTACGTTTTTATAGAGAAGTGGTGCGACTCCTATCCTCTTAAGGGGACTTTCATTCAACAAACGTGATTTTTTTTGCATATTTTGCTAGGGTACACTTCGAACGCGAGTACAACTCGCACTTGTCCTTTTTTATTGCTATTAAGTTATTTTACTCTAGACCTTAGATGAACATAGCTGAAGTAACAAAACTGGACTAAAAAAACAAAAGAAAAATCTTCCTTATTTGATTTTTTCGTCTGGCTGCAAACAGATTGAAAAACCGATGTTTGTGCAAGCCCAGTCCGGAAGTGTGGGGGCATTAAACCCACCGCGTTCATTTGTTTTTACGCAGTCGTTAAAATAAAATGAAGTTTAAAATATTAATGAAAGGATCCTTTATACGGCTGGGTATTGCGAGCAGTTACTGTGTGTGGACGTGTTTGGTTCATTAATGAACCGCGTTTCAGAGCACCACTGCGTTTGTTTCTTGCCCATTTTGTTTTGCCAAAAAATACACGTGTACTTCGAATCCTGTATGGTTTCGGGATAGAATAAAATTTCTTCATTTCTTTGTAAGAGGCGACTAAGGAAAAAGGTTGAGGTGCCTATGCTTTAGGCATACATAGGCATGCATAGGCATAATAGTGACAGGTTACCCTAAAATATACCTTAACCTATTTCCTTATTTGCCTCTAACGACATCGACGGAACCTTACTGCTACAAGTCGTAATTTTTCAAGATGGTGTGATGATTTACATATTGACAAGTCGTGGTTTTTGTCAAAAGTTGAATTCTAAAATTCGAAACATTTAAATAAACAAATACTGATAATTTTTAGTAACCATAATTAAATCGCAATTGCCTGCAAATAATTAGTAAATTGAATAGTATTTTAACATTGGAAAATAAGCGAGAATACACTTATTAGAATGAGTAAAGTTTTGATGTTAATAATCGACTCCATAGTTTTCTTTTATCTAACCCTGCGTTGAATCTGAGTCCTGTTTAGTCTAAAATCCCGATCCTGTACATACCATTAGGGTACAGGTGCGTGTAAACAACCCATAGCTGCGTCAGGGGCGTACCGATCAGCGCCCGTGGCCGACGCATTTACCCTTCCGGCAGTTGCCGAATAAATGCCATATGTACATATTAGAAGGCGGTGTACATTGCGTAGTCACAATTCGAATGTACTTAAGACACTAAGAACCATTGGGTCCTCTCCTATCCATGGGGATACGCGTAGTGCTTTCATCATCGTTGGTCTAATAATCCATTGCGTTCGACACGTCATGCTGACTAAGTCAATAGGTACATGCTTTTAGCTCTTACACTTGTGTTTGGATCAAAAAAAGGCATTTTGCCAAGTATCTTGCGGCGCATTCTTCTTGGAAATGTTGGTCTTTCAGAAGTGTTGGTGGACTCGAAAAAGACCTTTGTTAATTTCAATTATGAACGATTATTAATTGAATACAAAAACACTCAAAAGCAAATAAATAATTTATTTTCATTTCAAGCTTGCTGCATACCAAGGGACCATGCATCAAAGTGGACCTGAAACCAACTGCATTGAGATTTATGTCAATAAACAGATCTTAAAATCTCTAGGTATTTCATTATTATATGGGCACAAAGTCGAATTCTGTACACTATAGTCGCATAACTGTGGGATACCCAGTATACCTACCAGTGAACGTCTTTCCCTAATTTCTAAGGGAATAATACCCAAAAAATAACTACAGCAGTATCGAAAACGAGCAACAGAATTTCACAAACACGTCCGAGCCAGCTAAACCGGCAATGTACTCCCGTTAACGGTAACAGCCCTTAATGAGTGCCACAGATAAGACACGTTCGACTGTTTGTTTCGTCGACCGAATGGACTGTTCAAGATCATCGTTTCCCCGCTTTGGGCGCTTAATTTTATAGTCGCTGTAAAATTAAGGGTTAATGCTAAACGGGTGGGCATTTGATGGGTTAACATGAGTAAGGGATGTCGACCGTTTATCGTAATGGGTTCCAATGGTTGATTGAGGGTGGCATTGGGGTTTTTAGCGTTCAATGACATTGAAAATGGTTGTTTTTGATATTTTTATGATACATAGGTCCATACCTGTCCTGTATATAGGCAGAGCACACGACGCTACGTAGACGAAACTTCTAGCATTTTTTTTAAGGTTTACAATTGGCAATTATAATAGTGACAGGTTGCTAGTCTATCGCCTAAAATATACCTTAACTTATTTCCTTAGTCGCCTCTTACGACGTCCGCGGATGAAATGGAGAGGTGTTATTCTAAATCCGACATCACATGGGGAATTGCCTCGCCTGTGTTATCAAATGGAGCAGGTAGAGCATGCGAAACCGAAGCTTAGGTAATAGTACTACGCCCAGATGGACCACTTCCGAACAAAAGTCATATTTAGACATTAGAGAAAAGCTGTCTCTTTCTACCATTACGCTCTCGCATGCGAAATTGAAGCTTATTCCGTTACCAGAGCGTTCATCTTCCATCTGTTTTCAAAACCTAAATTAGACTAGAACTGGCTGTGAAGCATGAACTAGCCATAATCATGGTTTTGCATGTCACGTTTCGTGTGCTCTACCAACGCCCTTAGGGAATACAGGCGTGATTGTTTGTCTGTATTTTGAACTAGTAATTATAAAATGTAATTATTTATCAACATTAACCTTAATAAGTACGCTTAATAAAATTTGCAGCAGTGTTCCAAGTTACCGCGGCGGTAGTTTACGTAGGTTCAGCTGAACTAAGTTTAGCAAATCGCTTGCTCAGTATCTATTAACTCCTGTGTTTATCAACTGCAGTTAAGTAACTGCATGCATACTAGCCCAGGGTTAGCGAACGCATTAGCAAAAATTAAGCACGTAATATTTAATCATAGAGGACAAAAGCAATAGAAAAACAATGTTGGCCACCCAGGCCCGCAAAAGGTTAGTTGATTTCAACTTACTAACGTCTACCGTCACTGTCACAGAAACTGTACAGAGCCAATAACCGTAGAGAAAAGGCACTAGCGTTACGCGCGATCTTGGGCCGGCCCATAAGAACACAGCGAACGCAACTTTTAACAAAATTGATCCAGCCGTCTGCGGTTGAAGAAGTATAACAAACACACTCATTCACCAAATTTGGCCTTTATAACCTGAAGTATATCACT
>BHDV01016788.1:141657-163195 GCA_005406045.1 Adoxophyes honmai | reverse complement strand
AACACATTCAGAACCAAGGACCCGGCTCCCGGGTTCTTCATAACGTTCGCGAGATACCGAGAACCCGGTAGCCGGGTTCATTTTGCATTGGCTATAGACCACTCGGTTCCGCGCAGATGTTTTGATTTTATGCTTGGTCGTGAATGTGTTAACTACAGACAGACACGTCCATGTCCCCGAAAGTGGGTAAGGGTAAATGAATCCTTCGAGTGGCAGGCGCCCATTTCCGGCACGCACGTGATCGGCAGAACGCCGGCAGCGCTATTGTCTAACGCACCAAAAATCTACAGCGTTTTTAATTTAAAGTTGAAACCAAAAATTTAAATTGGAACATTTCAAAGCGAACTGACACTGAAACTGACAAATTAAAAACGATGTAGATTTTTGGTGCGTTAGGCAATAGCACTGGGTCCCGGTTTCCCGGCATTAACCCATTCTTGGTCACTGTGCCAATTTGGGAACACTTAAAATTAAGGGAAAAATTTAAATTGTTGACGCTAAATGTAATATGATTGGGTACAGTTTTATAATAATAAATAAATCTCCACCTTGTCGACAATAACGTCGCTCCAAACTCTACCGAAAAGGTGAGAAAACTCGCAAAAATGCCTAAAAAAAAAAATTTTTTTTTTCTCATTTCCTAATTCCTTTTATCCTCTTTAATTATAAAATCAACAAATTTTTGATGAATCTCTGCTAGTTTCATTTTGACCATTAATGGGTTAACTGCAAATGGAGTAGGCACGTTTTGGAGACACTTTTAGCATAATTTTAGGCTTAAACATAGAAGAGGTATAATATAGATAGGTTTAATGAAATGTAACGAAAAAAATCGTAATAAATCAACAATCAATCAAATTCGAGCGAGTGAGGCAAGAAGCGACCTGCACACATTCGCATTATGCAAATATTTATGAAATCCCTAGCTATACTTTAGACCTTTAGGTACTTAAAAGATGGTAAACAATCTTGACATGTCTTTTTATTGAAATACACAGTTTAAAAATGAAAATCGTTTGACTATACAATTCAATTATGAAAGTAAATGATTTTTTCATACCTAAATTGTAAAATGTAAAGATTTTGATTTATAAAGTGTACGTTTAAATAAAAAGACACGTCAAGATTGTTTACCATCTTTTAAGTACCTAAAGGTCTCTAGTATAGGTTAGGTCTCCCTAATATTACCCTTATAGCATAAAGTAAACGTCACCTTATCAGCCGGGCAGTCCCTAATGGCGCGCGCGGCGGCCACCATAGCGTCCTCCCACTCGACGGGCGTGAGGTTCCCGCGGCTGTCCTTGATCATGGGCGTCACCAGCCGCTGCCGCTTGAGCCCGTCGCACGCGAAGCGGGACTTGTCTGACAGCCACTCCTCGTTGATCTCCTGGGGACGGAGTCAGTGGCGGTACTTTCATACAAGCCCAAAAGCACTGCTTGCCTTACAATCGTGACATGATGAAAAATTGCCTTCTATTTACATTTATAAACTCCCCATCATTTTATTTGTAAATTCACGTGTTCACTAGAACCTGAGGTCAAAGACCCCGAGCGCGATCAAAATGTTTCTTTAAATTTCAGCGCGCCGTATTCGCGCGTAAACATTTAAAATAAAATCTTTCTTTTTGTGGGCTTGTATGGGCTCCGTCGCTTTTCGCATTTCATCTCTTTCCGATACATAGGCACCAGATGAAAGATCAAATCGTTTAAATGACGTTTTAAATGAAATCATAAAAGCAAGGCTTCGTTTTCTCAAAATAGTTTACCAAAAGTAGGTTTTAAATACTCAACGCTAAGGCGCTTTTTCGCGTGGCGGTCGCCGCAGCGACAGAATTATTTCAAAATGGCGTGATCGCCACACGCACACATCTTAACGCCATGTCTTAGTAGTGCCTTACGAATGTTGCCGTTTAGGCAAATTTCGGTAGTATTTGTTCATATTTCACTATTCATCCGTATTTTCGTATTCTGATTTTGGAAATCCAATAATGTGGTTTATTTATTATTATAATAGCTAAGGATTGTGAAAATACTGAGAATAGGAAATCCTTCAAGGTCATGTAAAATTCGAAATACGTTTTCGATAAAAAGCATTTTTTTAATTAAGTAACATGTTAAGTATTTTCATTGGGCCTTTAATCGCTTAAATTTCAAACTAAGTAAAAGTGAATTTAGCACTTCATGAGCTTTGAACTTTCACCAATGTTATTATTTTTGTTTGTGAATTTGCCGATTAAGACAGATGTTATTTATTTATATCATCGTTAAATAATAAATACAATTTAAGATACACTAAAAACATTCTTATTTTATATCATTAATATATAAAATTTATATTTGAAAAAACGCGAATTACGATTTTAATTGAAATTTTGAAGTTTAAATTTAAGGGCTTTGCAGTCCGCCTTGTGGCAACACCGAGTTTTATTTTATTTAGTAATCGAATGGCGTTCTCTTAGCTCTTAGCTACGAAATGTTGATAGTGTTTTGTTACGATAGTTTAATTGAATTATTGAATATTGTAACGTGATTTTGTGTATTAAGATTAGTGTAAATACTGTGGAAAATGGAGGAAATTGTTCCTTGTAATAATTTATGCCGCGTAAGAGTTTTAAATGGCAGAGGGAACGGCGCGGCACCGGTAAGTTACATTTTTTAAACTTTGCTGAGAGAAAAACGCTCGTTTCTTCAACAAAACCGTAATCCAACCTGTGTATGTATGAATTCACAAAATCACATGAGTGCCGCACTTGCATTTGGTAATTTCGTTAAACAACGAATTGGAACTGCCTTATCTACCTACTCAGTCAGCTGAGAGTATTTCAAAGCATAACGCGCGAGTTGAAAACAACCGCGGTGTTTTTCAAAGATGTTGACTTTGATGTAGATGTTGTTTGTCATTTAAAATAAAGTAAAGTAAAAAGTACATACCTACATATAGAGCTGAAATAAAAAAAGTTATCGTTCCCAAAATCGAGTCTGCTTGCCCTAACAATTAGGCCTAGGAACGCCACTGGACGGAGTTGACGGTTAAGTGACTTTCTGGGACGGATTTTATGATTGAGTGACTTCCTAGAATATATTTGAGGATTGAGTGATTTCCTAGGATATATTTGATGATTGAGTGACTTCCTAGGATATATTTGATGATTGAGTGAGTTTCTAGGACAGATTTGAGGATTGAGTGCGTTTCTAGGACAGATTTGAGGATGAGTGAGTTTCTAGGACAGATTTGAGGATTGAGTGACTTCCTAGGATATATTTGAGGATTGATTGACTTCCTAGGATATATTTGAGGATTGAGTGACTTCTTAGGATATATTTGAGAATTGATTGACTTCCTAGGATATATTAGAGTATTGAGTGACTTCCTAGGATATATTTGAAGATTGAGGGACTTCCTAGGACAGATTTGGCGATTGAGGGACTTCCTAGGACAGATTTGACGATTAAGTGATCACTTCAATCAAGACAATAATTATGTTACCTCGTTGGTTCGGGGCAGGATGCGCAACACCTCGTTAGTTCGCGTCGCAACCACGATGTTGCTGCCCAATGGGTCCAGCACGTCGACGGAATCAATCTGGAATAGAATTAAAATAATAAATTTCAACATTTATTTCATACACTAATCAAAAGACTGTGTGTGGGTAGGTTTAGCAGAGCAACACGCGCGGGGTTTAAATTTAGACTACCTGTCATTTTCTGCCGGATTACCACAGCAACGCGCATGTACAGATGCACACGAGATACCTGTCACTCTAACTAAAGACATCAGTCCCCTTAGCACGGTAGTGCGCGAGTAGAAGTACGCGCGACATAGACTAAACCTGTCACTGTCTAACTAGAGACGTCAGAAAGACACAGGTGGACTATCCCGCGCGCGACGCGACTAGAGTGTCGCCGTGCTAACCCTACAGAAAGTGACAGTTAGATGGCGATAAAACCACTACAGCATATGAGAGTGATAGTGTCATATACGAGTACTAACATTTGCCCGCGGCTTCGCACGCGTTAAATTCGGGCTAACACAGAAGAGATTTTGGAATTATTAGTAGGAAGCGCACGCCAGAATAGCCAGCAGATTTTTTCCTACTTTCTCGACACTTATCGTCATATTTTGGAAAATTCAAAAAAAAAAATTATAAATTGTAGCCTATGTGCTATTCTGATGTATAAGCTACATTACTGTAAAGTTTCATCAAAATCCATTCAGTAGTTTTTGCGTTAAAGAGTAACAAACATCCAAACATACTCACAAACTTTCACATTTATAATATTAATAAGGTGTAGTCTTACCCTCCTAGTCTCCCAGGGCCGGGCGGCGAAGCTGTAGGGCTTCGACGTGAGAGCGCCCACGGGGCACAGGTCGATAATGTTGCCTGACAGCTCGGAGAGGAACATTTTCTCCACGTAAGTGCCGACCTGGTGAACAGACGTTGTTTTGATGAACAATCGCTCATTTGTGAGAACACTTTAACGGGAAAACTTTTTTTGTACTATGTTATAAAAAAATGGGATGTAACTTTTATCCCATCAATTTTTTTTTTCAATCGGAATGGTGCTAGAAAGAGATGTTGAAGGAGTATAGACGTGATAAAAATTGGTGGTAAGGGAGTATTTGTTAGAAATTAATGGAAATTTACGAATAATGTATGTTGTGTGCTATGGACAGGAAAAAAATAGCACTAAAATCCCTGGGTTACAATAAACTTTAAACTCTATCTGTCTAATGCAATTTTCGAATTATTAATACATATTTATTTGAGTTAATTGTAGTCTTCTACCCACCACTGTCTCTTCCCAACACAGGTTTTAATTCAAATTCTGACTAGGCCTAGGTACCCTAAATGTTACCTCATAATGAACCTCTGAAAAGCCAACAGAACTCAATTAGGAAATTGAAATCAAGAACACTGTTTATACCTGCATGTCACTGCCTCTGCCGGTGGTGCCAAAGTCGTCCACTCCGGCCACCTCGGAGGCGAAGCGGATGCAGCGCGTGCAGTGGATGCAACGCGTCATGATCGTCTTGATGAGGGGGCCTACATCTTTGTCCTCTACAGCCCTAAACATAAAATGTGTTGGTGAGGTCGCCTTAGTAAGATTTTTTTTTAATTTATTCTTATATTCAGAGGAGTAATTGTGTTAATAGTGACTATGACAGTACAGTACATGTAGAAAAAAAATGTTAGATAAAATGATGTCAAAGACTAAATTCTGTACAAGTATAAATCCACACTGATTTTAAAGACAATCTGATGACAGGTAGTATCA
The DNA here is from genome assembly GCA_005406045.1 of Adoxophyes honmai. NCBI lineage: Eukaryota > Metazoa > Arthropoda > Insecta > Lepidoptera > Tortricidae > Adoxophyes > Adoxophyes honmai. Next base: position 157,918 of record BHDV01016788.1, on the reverse strand, counting down.
CATTTAATTTAAACAAATTTATTGCATTTCATAGCAACTTGAGTGAGTTGAATCTTATAAAACTTATAAGAATGATAAAGACTTCCTGCATAAAAAAAAACAAATAGAAATAAATATTCCAGCCTACACATGTGTCCTACTCCTCCACACAGACCACACAACAAACTTACACCAATCTTACAACCCAATGTGTGCTTGGGTTGTCTCTTGCAGGTTGAATACAGGTTGGGAACTTTACATACATACATACATACATACATACATACATACATACCATCACGCCTCTTTCCCACAGGGGTAGGCAGAGACTACTTTGTTCCACTCGCTACGATTACTACTTTACATATAAAGGTCCGACCAAACCGCAGCTTAAAATCCGGTGTCGCTTCGGGAATCGCAGTTTCGCGTCGTTTTCGCACCGTTTTCGCCGCGTGCTCCCCACACCGCAGCTTAAAAAACGGTGACGGAACGGAATCGCAATGACGTGTGTCACGATAATCTTTTTGTCGCAAACCTTCCAAACCGGTGCTTAAAATTCGCTGCGTCAAAATCATGCTTCAAATACCTATATGACATAAGTAAAGATCAACTGCACCCATCACAGCAACAAAACAAAAGAATGTGACTCAGTTGTCTCGTTCCTTTTTAAAATTTTAGACATAGAATCTGATAATCTCTATGTGAAAAACGAAGTGTTACCGACAATAACCGAGAAACCCCGATTCGCAAATCTTTGCGTAAAAATCGCTGCATCTACAAGACAGCTGCGTTTTTTACGTCACCGGTGTGGTGTCTGCCATAAGATCTCCTTGTAATATTTTTTGCGATTTTTACGCAGATCAATTTACGGTGCGACAGCGTATTTTAAGCTGCGGTGTGGGAGCATGCGGCGAAACCGGTGCGAAAACGACGCGACACTGCGATTCCGCAGCGAGACCGGATTTTAAGCTGCGGTGTGGTCGGACCTTGACATTAAATTACTTCAATACTTTGTGGAGGTATCATCACATTATTTCTCCTTACTTTCAAGATTCCACATACCTAAGTACTTCAAAAAATAATTCCATTGAATGAGAAACATGTGTACATCTTAAAAACATGGGCAAACCATCTTTAAGGGTCTACACTTCTTTTATAACTATGGTGTAAACAAAGTTATGGCTGCATACATAAAATTCTAACAAGCTAACTCACTATAAAACTCAAATGTAGAGCAACATTGAAACTCAGCTCTTACCTCTTTCCTGAGAAGTGGATGTCAGTGAAGCGACTCTTATCAGAGCCAAATGCCATCGATTGATCCTGGAGGTCACATTCCCCACCCTGGTCACAAATGGGGCAGTCCAGAGGGTGGTTCACAAGAAGGAACTCCATCACACCTTCACGGGCCTTCCTTGTGAGGTCTGAGTTGGTCTTAACCCTCATTCCCTTCATTACTGGCATGGCACAGGCAGCTGCCGGCTTGGGGGACCTCTCCACTTCAACAAGACACATCCTGCAGTTGCCAGCCACAGCCAGCCGCTCATGGTAACAGAATCTCGGGATCTCTACACCAACTTGTGCTGCAGCCTAAAATAAATATTTAGGTTAGATTTAAACTGATAAAAAGAACAAAATTATTTTGTTTTGCTTTAATTCAATTCCAATTTTAGCCAATTTCATGCTGTCTATCACTTCCTAAAAGTTAAGCAGCAAAATGTACCTACTTACAATTGTTTATATTATGAATTATATCAAATTTAAGTGGCATATTTTTTGTAGATAGGCTGGATAGTAAGCTAATTTAGTTCTGCAAAATTATCTGCTTACTTTGCTCTACACTGTTTGTAGCACTTTAAAAACATTGTTACGAGTTAAATAAGCCAATTTGCAGCATCATAGTATTAGACTCTAATTAGACAGTTACCTGCAATATTGTGGTTCCAGGTAGAACATAGACAGGTTTGTCGTCAATGAAGACCTCAACTTTGTCGGGCTGCGCCGGCACCTGGTCGGCGTAGCGGCGCGCCGCGAGCGGCGTTGCTCGGGGTGCGCCCAGCGCGAGCGCCCGGGACAGCGGCTGGCGCAGCATTATCTGCACAACACACCAATCGCCTTCAGTCAGTCACTAACTTACGCAAACACTGAGTAACTATCACTATGAACGCCCCAAAACTCTTCCAATGAATCCAACAGTAAACTTAATGTTTCTTTTATTGCAAAAGATCCAAATTACTAGGATTTTAACGCGATAATATCACAAAATTATCTGTTATTGTTACATAAGTACGAACGGATAACCTAAATAATAAATATTGTGTTCATACTGGGGGGACTGCAGTAACTAAAAGGTAGACTTTGATTGGGGAAATTAATAATTATTTCGTTATATTGCGTCGTTTTTCGTAAAAATCGTACCTAAAAATACAAATTTCGATTACTTGGATTGAAATGACAGATCAAAGAGCTGTCATTAGGTAAGTCTGTTTGAGTTGTACTTTTATTCAGCTGTCAATTACAAACATCCAAAGTTTTGCGAAATTGAAACTAAATTATTTTGATTGTTAATTGATGTTAGATTATCTACAGCATTTTGTTTTGAGTTACATATTAGTAAAAATTAAATTTTGCTTAAAAATTCAAATACTAAAAATTAACAATTATTTCATGTACCCGCGGTGAAAACAATGACTGGGGTAGATCAAATGGACAAAATGAATCGATTGCTTTCACACAGGCAAAGTAATCGAGTAAATTCACGGTAAATAACGATCTTGAGCATCACTACTCAATCTTTCTCACTCTTTCAAGAATGTTGTCTCTCTCTTTCTTTCATTTGCTCTTTGCCGGGCCGTGTGGTTAAGCGAACAAATCAGTTTAATCCATAAAAAATGGCTTTTGGAGACGTTAAAACCGCTCAGGGTCTAAATGAACTGAACAAATATTTGGCTGAGAAAAGTTATGTGTCCGGGTGCGTACTTAAATTACTAACCTAAGCTCATAACCTATAGAATCCACGTCAACCCGTTGCTGCTCGTAATCTTAACCTTGATTATTTTCAACTTCTGACAAACAGCTGTTACTGGTCTATTTATCGTACACTTTCTTGTAACATTGGTATTACAACTACTTAAATGGTTATCCTTTAACAAACATAATTATTCTAGTTGGACACCTTCTCAAGCTGATGTCCAAGTGTTCGAGCAAGTTGGCAAAGCCCCAGCCGGCAGCCTGCCACACGCGCTGCGTTGGTACAACCAGATCGCGTCGTACTCCGCCGCGGAGCGCAAGGCGTGGGCCGCCGGAGTGAGCCCCCTGAGCGCTGGCGCTAAACCCACCGCCGCGCCCGCCAAGCCCGCTGATGATGATGACGATGACGTCGACCTGTTCGGCTCGGGTGATGAGGAAGAGGTATGTAGAACTTAGTGGATTGTAGTCTTTATGTACCTATTACGGTATTAGATCATTTAGTGCTATCCTCCAGCTGTCCCATTTTTAAGATATCCATTTGTAGATCCCTAAATTGCTGCTCCTCTCGTAACTCGAAGGTTGACTGTCAGAGATTTCTTTTCATCCCAAAACCTGTGTACTTTTACTCTTAATTTGTGATATCTGTATTTTTTCTTGTTCAAGAAAGAGTTTTTTACTTTTATAAGGATAGAATATCATAATAAATTTAAATTTTACAAATTCACATGATCGACATTTTGATGCTGGGAGCCAGGAGGCTATTATTTTAGGCCAGTATTTTTTAGTTTTAATCAATTGGCTAGCAACTTGTCACTATTATAATATCTCTTTAACCTTTTGACCGCCAAGGCGCGAAGTGAAACGCTGTGCTCCTAACGCCAAAGACGTGAGTCGGCTCTTAGATAATGCTTGTTTTTTTTCGAATGGTGCTGTATTATTTTATTTAAATTAGGTATAAAATAACTTACACTACCTATAAATAAAGTAAATCTAGAAAAAATGTTGCAGCGTTTTATATTTCAGTTCTTTCGCAATAACTTTGACATTCCACTTAACGTCGTGGCGTCACGGGCACTGACTTGCGATGACGTGATATGGCGTCTTTGGCGGTCAAAAGATTAATCTGTCTTAAACCTGAAATTATGCTAGAAGTGGCAACAAAGTGTGAAATTGTCAGTATTTTATCTATGTCACATTTTGTATGCTCTGCCTACCTCATTTTGGAACACAAGACATGATTGTATGTATGTAATCAATTAGATAGTCTCCTAAGTTATTTTTGCTGAATATATTTTTCTCATTATTGTAATAACATGATTGGGTGAGAGCCTTATGAAATCTATTAATTTATTTCCAGGATGCGGAAGCCGCGAGAATCAGAGAAGAGCGTCTGAAGGCGTACTCTGAAAAGAAATCCAAGAAGCCTGCCCTTATTGCCAAGTCATCAATCCTCCTAGACGTCAAGCCCTGGGACGATGAAACCGACATGAAGGAACTGGAAAAACATGTCCGCACCATTGAAATGGACGGTCTTCTGTGGGGCGCCTCCAAACTCGTACCTGTAGGTTACGGCATCCACAAACTGCAAATCATGTGTGTCATTGAAGATGACAAGGTCTCTGTCGACCTCCTCACAGAAACAATCCAAGAGTTTGAAGATTTCGTCCAGTCCGTTGACATTGCTGCATTCAACAAGATCTAAATGTCCAAGCCAGTAAATTATTCTTAAGTTATGTCTTGATTAAAATCACATTTTCTAACATTCAAAACTTTTATTTTCAGATACTTTATCACATAAAAAACCTATGTACTTAAATTGATAATCAGAACATGAAGTAACCAATCAGTCAATACAGACAATACATGAGACCTGTTATAAAATATACCACCTACTTCATATTTAAAACTTGCACATTAAGACTTTGGGTTCACATGTTACAACTATGTGCTAAAAAGCTAGCATCAATTGATTACAAACCTAAAAACAGAAAGATCCAAATTAAATTCATTGTTTTTATAATCACAAAACACCTAACTCTTAATTTGATTCAAATATAAATAAATGCTTAGTTTGTAACAAGCAACATCATATCTCATGCTAGCAGTATAAAGTTATCACAAAGTGTCCTGACCATTATTTACACATGAAATAAACGACTACACCAAGTGCTGGGAACAACTTCAGGGCCCTAGAAATCCATGTCAAAACAATGTGTCCCTGTACTATTCACTGACTAGCTGTTGTTTTGACAGAGTTATTATCACTCATTCCACCTGCACAGGAACTGCACTGGTGCTGGGAACGTCTCCCATGTTAGCTTGCAGGAACATGCTGGGGATGTCGCTGCCAAAGTAAATCTTATTGTTGCGAGACAAAGCCTCATACCTCTTGAGCTCTAAGTATTCTTTGGTCAGAAGCTGCTTGTTGGCTTCGGCCTGTTTCTTGAGATGATAGAAGTCTGCCTCAGCCTTTGTCTGCTGCTTGGCTTTGTGAATGCTGTCTTCAATGAGCTCAATTTTCTGTAGAGATTCCTTCTCCATGATTTTCTGTTCGTATTGGATTTTGGCAACTTGCGCCTCCTTCTCGGCTTCGATGACCGCCTTACGCCGCGCCGTTTCAGCTTCTTTTTCCACAACCTGAAATTTAGAATGATTAAATAACTCCTAGAACTTTCAGACCATTAAGTTAAGAGGTCCAAACTTACTCAGCAAGTGGATTGGAGTGGATTTTAATCAGGATTCAGTTAATGATGCTAAATACTTATGCATTGATCAAGTAACTGGTAATAAGAGAAGACAAAGTACTAGATGACCAAGCATGTCAAGTTTTATCACTGATATAAAGCCGCAACCAGATATGCAAAAGGGATCATTTCCTGTAGTGCAAACAACATCAAAAACATTCATATAGTCATAGAGATAAAACTACATATGTATAGAATGTACATATCTGTCTTATTTATTATTAATGCCTATTTTTGTTACTATAATTGTATACATCATTGGTGGTGACTGCCAGGCATTGTTGTAAAAAACACATCTTGAAACAGACTTACCTTCTGGTGTTGTGCAGCTATCAAAAGCTTGGATTTCTCTGCCTCCATGAGCTCGTAGTTTTTGCGTATTGTTTCGGGGATCTTTGGCTTGGTGACTCGGACAGCCTGCACCTTTAAACCTGGCGCCATTTCATTCAGGTCCTTCTGAAGAGCCTGACCAAATTAAACACAAATGTTGTATTAGTTTAAACTAAATGCTGAGGCATATTGCAACAAGCCATTTCACTCTGTGACTCGAATCTTGCAAGTTATTTATTGATATGTGGTTTCAAACTTACATTAAATATTTAAATATTGAAACAGCTATTTTGGTTGCTTAGTGTGGCAACAGCTTCATAAATTAGGCCTTGTTTAAGGAGAAGCAGTATGTTGTCTGATATCTCTTCATCTCATAAGTTTAAATCTAATGCAGGTCAGGCGACTCGACGCCATGTGTCTCTATAAATAAGGCTTTATAAAACTATGCTTAGGCTATATACTCACTGTTCTCAAATTCTCATCAATCTGGTCAAACAGGTCAATGTAAACTTCGTGCAGAGTGTGTGCACTGCAGAACTGGTTCAGCTCATGGTGCACCTTGTTGAATATCAGAGTCCTATCGTAGTCTGCTGTGAAGTTGCGCACAACATCCAGAACTGAAAATGATTGTAATGCACATTAATGTATTCATTACAATTACAACTTTAATTGAAAAGGAAACTTACAAAAAATTACAAGTTGAATGTCAGCAATTGCCACACTATAGAGGTCTAGCCTGTTAGTGAGCATTGTGCACTAATTTTAGTGTTAATACATATATGTATTTCAAGATTAATTTCAAAAATATAAGATTTTTGTTCATAGATAATGGATACCTTAAAAGAGCTTAGTGTTACCTGTGTGGGGTTCGAGCATGTTGACCACCTCTATTCTTTCGAAGTATATCATCACACCTCCACTGGTACCACACGGAACATTCTTGACTTCATCGGTCTGAAGAGTGGTCTACCACAAAAACATTGTTTGGTTAGTACATTTTCATTTTTAAAACATTGTAGCAAAGGACATGACAAAAAGAAACTATTGTTTCTTTTTTTAGTGGCTTTCACCCTTGCTAGATTGGCAAGGAGTATTTATTTTGTTTCTTATTGTTTCTTGTTAGAAATATTATCAAGCAAAGTAGTGCATTATCTCTACTGCTTTTAGTAAATTAATTATAAATAGCAATACCTGTATGGCCTTATAGGAAGTAAGCAAAGGGATCATCATATGGAATCCTGGCTGGCTTGTAACTGGTAAAAGTGCACCACCCTGGAATAAAACAGTTATTAGAAATACATCCTAATGACTCTCAAGTCTGCTTTACTGTAACCACATATTTCCAACTGGTTGCTAAGTATAACGTCTGTAATATAATTATGTATGTATAAGTTTTTTGTTCTATGTTCATTAAAATATTTTTATAGTTTTTTGAAGGTAAGAAGTACCCTTCAGTATCAATATTCTAAACAAGTGAGTGATGAGTTAATTACCCGATAGTAGACTCCGACGTGGCCTTCTTCGACTTTGTGTAGAGAAAAGTGCACCGTGATCCCAACCGCGAGGATCACGAGAGCTAGCACCGACGTCTGGTCTGCCATCGCTGTTCGAGCTCGCAGCGCCAACACAACCGCGTCTATTTGATTATACTCCCGGCCCAAAGAGACTTACAACTTCGTCAGCCAATTACAATACGTTATTTGCCTTTAAACACATTAAATCAGACTGTTAATGACGATAATTACTGACGAGAGGTGAACGTAATAGAAAGGCCAATTTGCGTGTGAGTATTACGGGTACCGCGTAATTAAGTGTTTTCAGAACCTTGGTGGACCATCAGCAACGTTTCTAACACTGTATCATACAGCAAAATGGTTTAGTTATTTAATTAAATACCGGATCTAAATACGAGCGCACAGTAGACGAAGGGAGCGATATTTTTGACATTTACTTTTGACAGATAGCTGATAGCTCAAATTTAGAATGATGATGTTCCAATTCTATGTTTAGAAGTTCGGTCGTGAAAATTAATATTTATTTAACAAAAATATTATTGACGCTCGACTCTCAAAAAATAATTCGCAAAACATCAAAGGATCTTTGGAAAATAATGGAGGTGAAGAAAAATTACTAAGTGTGTAAAGCTGCAGTAACGCAGTGTTCAGATGTAGAGGATAAGGCAGCCAGTGAAATTCCCGTAAAAGTGGCGATTGACTTGTAATAATGCAGTGTAAAGTAACATGATACCTACCGGGTTACATTACACTGAAATGTTACAAGTCTATCACCATCTTAATATGAGACATCATAACATTTTTTTGAGGCCTAGCGAACATGGTACTTTTTATCGCTAACATAAAACAAATGTCCCACTTTAACCAGGTGAGTGCAGAAACAACTACCGTTTTATGTGCTAAAATAAACGCTAGCTTGTCTTGTTTGTAGAGTCTCTGGGCTGGCAAAACTATCGCAATCCAATAAGTATTGCGAGTGCCTTTAAAGGCCGATAGAGATCGCTTACCATCTGGTGACCTGGGGCGCTACACTTGATTTGTGGTAAAAATTGTAGCGCCCCAGCGCCACATGCGTCGAATAGCCGAACTAAACGATCCTACATAGCGCCAACGAAGTTTCGATGATCGATTCCATAAATACAACTTTCAACTTTCTCTCTGTGGACTTCGGTCCCCGGGCATAACATCTGCCTGGATCTCTCGATCTCTCTATTGGAATCTTTCCTACAAAATAAAATAAAACTCATTCTAAATATTCGTTTTATGTTATGTATTTCAATATTAATTTATTTAATTTTTTTTCATACTAACTACTTAACGTTTTCTACGGGAAATGTACAACTCTATTAGACCTAATCTATGGAGTTTTGTGGAATCATATAAAATTGGTTTACTTAAATAAAATTACAAAACTAAGTACAGCTATTGTTGGACAGTGAGGCTCGGCAGTTGTTCTCCCCCCGCGTTGCTGGCATACGTTTTGCCCTCCGCATGGATTCCGTCCAGAACGGTGGCTATAGTCGCTTTCAGAGCTCTGTACTCCTCCAGAGCTTTCTTGCAGAGTTCGCCCTCTGGGGAGTTGCCGGGTTCAATGAACAACATTTCTAGAGATCTCTTCAAGTGCTTCTCGGCACTGAGAAGTTCATCCTGCAAAATAAAAAACAAGTTCAAAGAATTACAATGTTTGTGCCATACCTAAATAGAAACCTAAACTGTTATGTCATAAGTGTACTTGATTGCCTAATAAAGATTACTGATCACATACATACATACAATATATGTAGGTATAACGTCTGTACCTATTCCCAAATGGAGCAAGCAGAGCACATCATGAACGCTACGTAGACAAATTCATGTCTATTTCACGTTTCGAAGCCGCCACTAGCATATTTTTAAGGTTTTAAGTTAAAAGGTACCTACAGCTTGCTAAGTCGCCTCTTACGACATCCACGCAATGAACACAGAGGTGTTATTCTAAATTTGACACCACACGCTCAAAATCATATTGGGGTGGAGTTACTGGCTTGTGTTGTGATGTTTCAAGCTGCTACGTACCATGTATGCAGTGGCGGTGATTTCGCGGGAATCGAACAGTTTTTTCGCGAGTTGTACCATCGCGGCGTGCATCTCGTACAGAGTGATGGCTGTAAGAATTTAAACAAGGATTAGATCACGTCTATTAAAAACAAAGAATAACGCGTTCCTCAGTTAAGTTATGGATTTGATATTCTGATCTGATAGACAGTGGCAGGCACACAGATATAGTTACCGACTATAACTTAGCTAGATTTTTTGTAGTGGAGGTAAGTGCGCATATCCTTTTTTCCAGGTATGCTATTCGGCATCGGCATACAACTTGGGAAGATTTTAGAGAGAGACAGCAATTTCGCGCAGTGCTTTTTCCAGGTAAAACCGATGCGCGAATTTACTCTCTCCCTCTTTAAAATCGTGCTGAGTTGCATGTCGAATAGTTTAAAAGCGATGCGCGAACTTACCCCCACCACAAAAAGAATGACAAATTTGATATCGAGGAATATAGTCTATTTGGCATGCTACGTCGGCTGGGATGGATAGCGCAACGAACTCTACACAGACAGAGCCGCGGGCAAGGGCTAAAGGCCGGTCGCGGAGCACAGCGAAGTTCGAGCGCTAACCCGCTGCTATCTATCTCTGTTGCACGCGTGCCTATTGCCCTCACGCTCGCACTGTGCGACGCACTTGCTCAAGTGCGAGCGTGAGGGCAATACTACTGCACGTGTGCAACAGAGACAAACAGCAGCGGGTTAACGTTTGAATTTCGCTGTGCTCCGACCTTTATGTCAAAGACAAACCCTTGATCCTGGAGAGCCCCGGGCGCAGCGTCTCCAGAACTTCCAGCAGCTCTTTGCACAGCTGGGCCTGCCGGCGGAGCGCCCGGCGCGCGGGCCGCGGCGAGCGCGCGATCTCGTCGCGAAGAACCCCGGCTAACCGCTGCTTCGCGTCCAGGACCAAGTAGTGGTTCGGAGCCAGGATGAGAGACACGTTTTTGATGTACGCCTCTAGTTCTTTCTCGTCTTTCTTGTCTGTGGGTTTTAAAAAGTTAAAAGCGGGGTTAGTTAGGAGAAAGGGGTCGGTGCTGTACAGTTTATTTGTCAAGTCTCGTGAATCTGAGTAAAAAAAAATCCAAAAGATAAAAGTGTTCAGACAGCATTTTTTTTTTTTGGAGAACTTTTATTACCCAGAATGCGAATTGATTTCTTCGTTATTGATCAGGTACTTGGATTACAATGTATGCAGGCGTTTGTTACCTAAATTCGATTGCTGCTTTTCCGAAAAAGTATCATTTTAATCATGCTCAAATTGTTCGAGTTTCAAAATAATAAGTAATTATACTTAGTATAGTAGTCAGAAATAAATGTGGCACTATTTTAAGTAGTGGGAGTAAGTTCGCCTGGAAAAAGAGATGTGCGAACTTACCCCAGGACTTAAAATTTTGCCAAGTTTCTTGGCAACCTACTCAAGTATTAAACAAGATAATTAAATAGCACCTACTTATGACGCTAAGCTTATCCGCGCAAGCCTGGACTCTGAGCTCCACAGCAGCAGCGTCAGCTTCCTTGTGGCAAGCGTCGCAGGGCCACCTTCCCTCTGTGGGTGAGACGAGCCCTGCCTTGCAGCCCGGACAGACCGCCGAGCTCAGGAAAGTTCCTAACTCTGTAGGGTCCGAGCAGCGCGCGCACGAGCATTTGAAGTACTTGCCGTTGAGCAAATGCTCTTGCCGTAGGGCTGTGCCCTGTAATACAAAAGGCGGTTTTTTAAGTGGTGTCGGGCCTTTCTATTTCTTACTAGGATGTCGAGGCAAGTGTTATTGTTATGCTTTTCTATTTTCTATAAGAATGTCGAGGCCACTAGGGAAATAGGTTTACGTTCGTTTGCTGCGGGTTAAGTAATAAGTCTGAAAAATATTCCGATGGAGACTCTGGAGTAGAGTAAAGAAATATGCTGAAATTATAAAAATGTTCGTCAGTGTAAGTTTGAACTGATAGTTCTTTATTCGATGACTAGATGGCGGTAGTGTAGACTAGCTAACCTAATCTAACCTAGCTAGGTTATCCTATTAGACGACAGATGGAGCTGTAGGGTGGCTACATTTCAATCAGTCGTCGAATTTTGTAGTCGACGGAAGAAATTGGTAAGTGTTAATCTAAACCCATTCAATTATTACTAAATGCGTGTTATAAGCACGCACAGAAATGAAACTCTAATTGTAAGTTACTTTATAAAACCAAGCTCACCTTCATAGGATCAGTGTAATTGAAGTAAATCGGCTCCCCCTTCTTGATGTCCGAGCTAGCATGGCACACCAGCAGGTTATTGTCGTTGATAGCCATATGCGTGTTGGCCACACAATCGTGCGCTAGCAACGCTGTCTGCATGTAGACGCCGCGCAGCGCTTCGCAGCCGACTGACGGCGCCGCTGGCCCGCGCACGTCAAAACTATTCACGTCAATGGCGGCGCAGATCTTCTGGACTAAGTCTGCGTCTTTGATGCCTTCGAGGAGGCCTAGGGATTCGATGAACTGTAATAGGTAAAATTAAATGGATATACACGGCTTTATGTCGAGATGGAAGTGTTATGATTAATGTTACGGTGAAAAATTCACCGTGACTATTGAATAGTATATTTTAGCGACCCTAGCGTCACCTATCATCAAGTAGTAGAACTTTTTCCACGAAAACTTCATCAACTGTCAAAGTGTTCTACATCGCGCTAGCGAATTTTCGAAGATCAGTCGCATAAATAAAACTTCCAACTTTCTCTCAGCGGACTTCGGTCCCCAGGAATAACATCTGCCTCGAGAGAGATCTCTCTATTGGAGTCTGTAGCGCCTCACTTTCTATTGGAGTCTGTAGCGCCCCAGCGCCACATGCGTCGAATAGCCGAACTAAACGACCCTACATCGCGCTAACGAAGTTTCGACGAACGGTTACATAAATGCAACTTCCAACTTCGTCTCTGTGGACTTCGGTTCCCAGGCATAACTTCTGGTCTAACATCGAGTCTTTCCCACAGTATGTTATCCCATTTTGCATTATCAGACCAATTTGCTGATTTCGACTATGTACCTACATTCATCTTAATAAAAAATAAATAAAAATAAATATTTTTATTTTCCTTTTTCGATGTGTTACCTCAACAGTATTCTGATGGTACGCCCACACAGCGGTGTTCCGCCTCTGGTCCAGATGGGTCTCCATTGCCATGAACTCGGCCCAGCCCTCAGGGTCGGAGGTTCTCTTCAATAGTGCACGCAACGCGGCCAGGGCACCCACGTTGGGGACCATGCCCATGGGGCTCAGACCCTTGGTTGTCTTGAGGGAGCGGAACAAGTCGCATTCTGTTTGGTCATGCCATTCTGGAAACATACATCACGACGATTTTCCCAGGAGTAGGTAAAGGACATGAAGCGCTTCGTTGACAAATCCATGACTAATTCAAGTTTCGTAGCCACTTCCAGCTTGTTTTTTAGGTTTTAAGTTGCCAGGTATAACAGTGACTGGTTGATAGCCTGCCCTAACCTTGACCTAATATGACCTTCGTGGCCTCTTACGACATCTACAGAAGAAATGGAGAGGAGTTATTCTAAAGACGACAAGCACATGGAAAAACGAAGTAATAATTAAAATGTTGTAGCGCCCCAGCGCCACCTAACGTCGAATAGCAGTTTCGAAAATCGGTTGCATAAACACAACTTTCAACTTCCTCTCTGTTGAATTCGGTTCCCAGGCATACTTAAAATCTGCCTGGAAAAAGATCTCTCTTTCTAGTCTTTCCCACAATGTCATATGTAGAAATTGGGTAGATGACTAAAAAAACTATTTAGTCCGTCATATGGATTACGAAAAAATATTGCACACGTATTTTTTCTTTTATTTGTCAGGCAATAAATGATGATACAGTGATCTGACGTTTCAAGTGACGTCACGCCTTGGTATAATTTTTACCATGGCGTGACTTCACGATCCCCCATTTCGGAAGTTTGATCTAAAAACTTTTGTCGATGATTTATCATTTGATAAACCAAAAAACACGACTCATTTTTTCCATAAAACTAACGGACTAATTAGAATGACATATTGTTAACGCTATTCCCGCTGTATTAGGTATACATATTACTCTACCCTACAGGGTGGATGAGTATAGTTCTAGAACTGACTAGAGGTGTATTCAGCACAGCCGGCGCCGGCGCAGACGGGCGCGACGCCGCAGCGCGCGCACGCGAGGAAGCGGCCGACCAGCGGCACGTGGCACGCGAAGCACACCAGCGTGGTGTCGCTGTGGGGGCCAAGCACGAATGGGCGCTCCGAGAGCACAGTCTCCCCCGCGCGCAGGTCGCGGGAGGCCACTGCGTACCTGTATCCAGAGCGGGCGATGCATTGCTACTGAATTTTTTTGAAGTACTTAAACATGTTAAGCCCTGCGCAGACGACAGACTATCCGCGACGGACTTTTTAGTTACAAAATATAACCTAAGGAATTATATGCAGTAACGCACACGACGCGCAAAAAGTCCGGCGCACTATGCACACAATCCACGCAGACTTTTTGTGCGCCGCAGACTCGATCGCATAAAGTCTGTCGTCTGCGCTGCGACTTAATACAACTAGAGCGCATAAAACTACTGAAACTCACTCATAGTGAAATAAAACGGTACAACTTACGTTCTTATATCGAGATTAGCTCGACATGTGCGTGTTGCGTGTCTATCCGCCACCGTGGCGCGTAGCTCCAGATGATGGGTTACGAATTAGCCCGAAACCTGTCGAGCTAATCTCAATATAAAAATGTGAGTTGATTTGTTTTATTTCACAACTAGAGTCTAGTTACTTTTTCAGGTAGGTACTACTACTGGCTTTCAAAGACTACATTGATACATCACTATTGTGAGTATTCCCAAATGGGCTAGGCAGAGCACACGAAACGCTACATAGACACGATTATGACTAAGTATTCCACGTTTTCATAGCCGCTTTAAGCATATTTATTAAGTTTTAAGCTGGCATGTATAAATAGTGACAGGTTCCTAGCCTAGCGCCTAAACCTTAACCCTTTTCTCAGTTGCCTCTTATGACATCCACGGAAAAAATAAGAAATGGAGAAGTGTTATTCTAAACCCGAAACCACACAGATATTATCGTAGTACGATAATGGGGTTCAATCATTAAGGCATTTCTAGTCTCGAATTAGACAGTAAACTTGACAGTTGCTGGATTTGCCTCACCTGTTAACTTGTTGTATTGTTGACACCGGGTTAGATTTAACCTAGATCGGCGTAAGTAGATTAGGACAGTATATCACAGCACGCGTCGTTGAACCCGAATCTTTTTAAGTGTAGGTGTTTCCCGGCCAAAAGGCCAAAAGCAGAATCCTTATACCTACTTCTGTCGAGCCTGTTTGTCCGTCTGTCGGTATATCCTCAATTCCTCATTAATTGACAGCGCGGCGGCAAGAAACTTATTTCAAAAATACCTACGCGAAACGTACCTACCCAATACAAGAACCCATCACCACTGAAATCGAATCGAACTTTCTATCAAGTATCTACTTAAAGAACCGTGGACATAACCTTCATTTTATTAAAATTGATAAATTCTCCGACACCAGCAAACATCGCTAAGTTAATCAAACAACACTAACCTGCCAAGTTTCTCAGACTGTTTCAACTCGAAACGCGCGCTCATGGCGGTCTAATAACTTCACAAACAAAGCAATAACTTATCAGTGATTTGATACTAAAGCCGGAGGAACTCGGAACTGCACGGCACTAACTCGAAACTAATACACGCCGTATTAATAGCCGAAACGGCGTATCTGCCGCTATTAATAGCCGCCACAACAATACGCTACCTGTTCACAATACATCACCGTCTTGGCCTACTTGGAAGTCGCAGTGGCGCGTTATTTTTGAAGTTCCTCCGCACCGGGAGCAGACGTAATGGCGTTTCAATACCAAAATTTTCTTCCTGAAATTCCGTTGTGTACTAAGACGGCCACACGCTAAGGCGCAGCGCAGACGACAGTGTTTTGTGCGATCGAGTCTGTGGAGCAATAAATTGTCTGAATAGCGCGCTGACAGTTTCCAGGAATTTCCATTCAGTTTCGTGGAAACTGTCAGCGCGCCATTCAGAGAATTTATTGCTGCGCAGACTCGATCGCACAAAACACTGTCGTCTGCGCTGCGCCTAAGGGTTATTATAACCACAGAGCAGAAACAAACGTCTTCGGCATCTAACTAGGCAAAGCTTTGGGGTAGTGGGGGACTGTATGTTTGCAGTTTACTATTGAATGTGCGTTAAATATTTAGCTGGCAAGCCAAAGATACATTAGACGACATGTCGTGCGATGTAGCGCGACGTCGCCGGAAATCGCTCGACTTATATCCGCGTATATGCACGTGTCGCACGACAAATGTCGCCTAATGTATCTTTGGCTTGCCAGCAAAATTTGACCGCCTGTTCGTATTGTGTAGCATGTAGCCGGTTGCTTACTAGTAGAATGGTAGCTATATCTTGCCATTTTAGACCAATTTATAGTCTGCCAACTTCGTACGCGACTATCCTTGGGTAGCTACGAGGCACTGGCGAGGGTGAGGTGGCACGTCACGTTACACAGATACACGATGTAAAGCCAAAGATACTTCGGCGACGTGTCGAGCGATGTAGCGCGACGTCGCCGGACATAGC
>BHDV01016788.1:117723-130796 GCA_005406045.1 Adoxophyes honmai | reverse complement strand
CAAGTTCATATAAAGAATACTAACCGCTCAAGGCGAGGCGGTGCTGGTCGGGTGCCGAGTGGCTCTAATGAGCTGTAACCTTAAATACAAAAATCAATTCCGCAATTATCTGAAATTGTAGCTAATGTCGGGTACTCACTATAAAATCGCGATAGTAATATTTTATAGTCAATCATGAATGTTCAACGGCTTATTACAAGCCCTTCTTCTAATATTAGTTTTACTGTTCAACATCAAAGTTATCAACCAAGTCTTCTTGCGATTGCTCCTGTGAATTGCTAATGTGAATTAACAGTCACAGCACAAGCTTCTGCAGGACTCGCAAACGATTCCCGTAACTTACGAGTACACAGTAGTTTCAGCTAGCTTGCTAAGAACCTAGTTCAACAAGCCTTAGTCCTTCAGTAAAATTCAGAGAATCCAGTGAAATAGCAGAATAAAAATACTATATGATGATTGTTTTTGTAATTATTTTTATGATTTAACCATAGTAAGCAGTAGCTTAGGAGTTGAAAGAGGTTATCAAAATTAATTTAGGCAACCATTTTTCAAAATACACATAAATTTTTATACATCTAAATTGAGATGCTGATGCTCGAGATGATGCAACTGATTGCTTTAAAGCTTCCTACTTTTTATTTATTCTAACCAATAAAGAGTAGGAAGCTTTAAAGCGACTAAAATTAGCCACAGAAAAATGTTACCCAGCTAAAAAAAGAATACAAAAAAAAGTGACGTTTGGGACTATAGCATCGCACACATTGTCTATACTTTTAGGTCAGACTTTAGGTTGTTTATAGACGTCGCAGCTAGCCACAGCCTACCTTTGGCGTCGGCGAGCACGATGGTCTTCCCGGTGGCGGCGGGCTTGGGCGGCGCCGGCTTGAACCGCGGCGCCGCGCCGCTCGTCACCAGCCGGATGTACTGGATCTGCAACCACACAAGACCTTTAGGCTGCCTGATCACTAGAGCGGAGTGGTGAGCAAAAAAAAATCCACCAATAGCATTCCATCCACTGGAGAGGAGCGGAGATTTATGCAATTCTATTGGTGAATTTTTATCTTGCTCCACTGCCTCGCTCCGTTCCAGTGGACAGACAGTCTTACCGCGACCCGGCGAATACGTGAAAATTTAACATGTTGGAAATAATTTAGAGCAGTGTCTTTCAACCTGTTGCTCGGGACCCCCAACATTATGTTAAATATAGGATAATAACGTCTGGAATTTTTATTAACGTCGTCGCGTCATGAAGAAGGTTAAAAAACACTGATTTAGAATAACGGCCACTGAGCCAATCTCTGCGTCTAGTCCTGACTCGCAGTCAGCCACCTTCTCCCGGCACACGCTACGTAATTCCACTCTTAATATACCCATCTCAGTCTTTACGCAATGATCGCACACACGGAGTTACTAAAAAAAGGAGATTCACAAGTCCTCACCCCTTTCCCCGGAACGTTGATCTGATGCAGCTGTGTTCTTTGCCCCTGAACGTTGTACATTACGTTTCCGTCTTTGTCGACCTAAAATAAAATAGACACATAAATTAGAGGCGGTGGAACGAATGGATTAGAAGAAGTCGACAGGGTGCCGCATCCGCATCATAACGTAACTAAAGTGATTTCTCTAACTGCTACTACCAGTTGTAGCTTAGTTGGAAAAATGTAATCACCTGTTGTTGAGGCTTCGCGGGCGCCGCCGCTTTGTAAATGATGTTCTGCGCAGGCGCTGCCGTTATCACCACTTTCTTGGTGCCTCCTGAAATATATTTTTTATGAAATAAATTTTAAACGCAAAATGAAACGCGACCATGTCAATAAAATTCCTTTAACTAGCCACACATGTCAGTTCACACTGAGTGAAACCACAGTCACAAATTAAATCACCAAGAAAGAGACGCAGAGATGAGCGACAAGCAGAAAAGAGCCTAAGACACTCAAATTATAAGAAACTAGCTTTCCGCCCGCGGCTCCGCCCGCGTGGAACTCGGTTATATTGCGGTATAAAGCACAACTATAAGAAAACTTCTCGTTTCAAACGACACACGGCGCCATCGATCTTTCATCTATCGATCGGTTATCGATTGATATCGATCTATCATCGATCGATATCGATCTATCAAGCAAACTATATTTTTGTTTTCCCTCGGGAACATAAATTTTTTCCGGGATAAAAAGTAGCCTATGTCACTCTCCGTGCCCTAAACTATCTCTTCCCAAAAAATCACGTCAATCCATCGCTCCGTTTAGCCGTGAAAGACGAACAAACAAACAAACAAACAAACAAACACACTTTCACATTTATATATTGGTACGGATTCTTGAAGCGACAAAATAGTTACTTAGTCGTTTTGATAAATAGACACCTCAACCTATTTTACAGTCAATTTTACTGATTATAACGTGTACCTGTCTGCACGGTGGTGGGCACGAACTTGGGCGTCGGCGATTTGATCTCCACGAACTGCTGCTTCTTCGTTATCCGCACGGTTTGCTTCGTGGGCGACGTTACGAACACCTGGAAAGGAGACGGGTAAACATAAATCCAGGGAAAAAATCTTTTAAATACCAGAAAATCTTAGTATAGTGCAGAAGGTCCTAATATAGTACCTCATCGCTTCAAGACGAAAGTCTTTAATCAGTGTGTTACCAGTGATGACTTATGGCTCCAAAACATGGCTTCACTATCGGCCTCATCTCAAAGTTAAGTCGCTCAACAAGCTATGGAGAGGGCTATGCTCGGAGTGTCTACGCGATCAAATCAGAAACGAGGAGATCCGTAGACGAACTAAAGTCAAGCGTAGGACGTCCACGTCCACCTACAAGATGGGCAGACGATTTAATAAAGGTCGCTGGAAAACGCTGGATGCAGGTCACTTTAACAGGTACTTGTGGAAGTCTAAAAGGGAGGCCTATGTTCAGTGGACGTCTTATAGCTGAAATGAAGTGAAGGTCCCAGCAACGGCTTGTACAATAAACAACTAGACGCCCAATCGTTTAACAAAATTCCTCAAAAAACGGCCGAGCGGCGTTGTCTGTATGTGTACATCAATACAATACAACACAATCAATACAATGAACAGCGTTCATTCAAATTAACACCTTATTTTGTAGCAGTAACGTAACGTCACGCGCGTCGAAAGACGAGTGAACAAAACTGACTGGGATTCTTTCTTCCGACATTTTTTGAGCTTGATTGGGAGTCTAGTCGTTTATTGTACAGCGGGATGCAAAATTGCATGGACAAGTCTAAATGAAAGTCGTTTGAAGCTGTTTACGCCGTGCGATAATGATGGTTATCGAAACACGGCTTCTGACGCCAAACGATTGCCGCCTCTAAGCTATCCATGCAATTTTGCATCCTAGTGTACGTCAATGATGTACAGTGATCGGATCTAGGATGCAATTTGCGGTGAACGACTTTAAACGTTATGCTTATCGTGGATGTGCCTCGGGATTTCCCGGGATTTTGGATAGTGGGCTAAAATTAAAAAAAGCGTCATTTAATATTTGCACACTTAAAGAACACTAGAATTGTCTAAATAACGGTTATTTGTAATGAAATTATTATTAGTTGTTGATAATGTTGAGAATTTGATATGCAGGGCTCAATTTGAATGACAATATCAGTCAAGACATTATCTACTGCTTATTTCAAGTGGTCATTTCATTTAATAAAAGAGGTTGATCATGGGTAATTGTTTACTTTTTGTATTGAAAATAAAATATCAAAAAGTCGCGGGGTTGTAACTCATATCCTTATTAAAATTATGGACCTAAACCCAGGGAAATTGCATCCTAGATCCGATCACTGATGATGTATCAAGTAAAGGCTCACGTCGCGACGGTACCTTGCCGGGCAGCGAGATGGGCACGGTCTTCTGGTGCATGGTGACGAAGCGCGCCGGCGCGCCGCCCGCCGAGATCCGCCCGCCCGCCGCGCCTGCCACAACACTAAGCTTACACACTGCTCCTACAGTCAACAACTGCTACGGTGGTTATACAATGTCGGTTTAGGTACATAACTAAAAGTAAACAAACTTTATGACAGATTTGACAGGTTAATGAGGTTTTTTCTTTCTACCCAAATTTTATCGATGTTCAAATAGTTTAGCAAAGGGATCTTACGTAATATTTATTGATCTGATGAACGTTAGTGTTCTAATTCCGATTGTTTCTGGTATACCTAAACTTAGGCACCAGCAGAACAGTTTTTGTTTCCTTCCTTTGCTAAACTATTTGAACATCCGATAAAATGACGGTAGTAAAAAAAACCTTCTTAACCTGTCAAATCTGACATAAAGTTTGTTTACTTTTAGTTAAGTACCTAAACCGACAGAGTATAGATACCTAGATATCTTCTGCAAATATATGTACTTGGATAGATATTTGTTAGAAATCTTTAGGCGATTACTCTTCGGAAAAAAAAAACCCATGTGGTGCCGGGTTAGAATAGCACCTCCCCCTTTCTTCCCGTGGGTGTCGTAAGAGTCGACTCTGGGAAAGGGTTGGTGTATTGTGAGCGATGAGCTAGCAACCTGTCACCACAATATCACGTTTGACCATCTGGTTGCCCTGAATTTGCTAAACGTGGCACTGGATTTTTTTTGAATTCATGTGCTCTGCTTACCCCTCCTGGGAATACAGGCGTGAGAATATGTATGTATGTAAAAAAAACAAAGATGTTAACAAAAACCAATCACATACTTTTGGTTCAGATATTCCAGGCATGGTTAAATATTAGATTTAAAAAGCTCACCTTGCACTATGAACTTTGTTAGCACGGGCTTCGTCGCGCCAGTCACTGTTTTGGTAGATATCACCTGGCCCTGAAATCATATACAAAACCATATAAACACAAAGGTCAAAGCGCTACACAGAATCATTATCAAATTAGGCTTTCTGTATACTTTTGACAAAAGGTAAATATCACATGAGTTTTTTTTTTTTTCAGTATAAACATGATTATTTTATCCTGGAGTTAGTGCCTACCTGGTCCGCGTGTCGGATGTACTGCACGCCGGGCGCGCTGGCCGCCGCCATGCCTACCTGGTCCGCGTGTCGGATGTACTGCACGCCGGGCGCGTTGGCCGCCGCCACCAGCTTTATCTTCTGGGCGCCCGCGGGCATCATCACCAGCTGCTTGCCGATTTGGGCTGCAATCATGTTACAGACAGATTAGATGCAGTTTTATAATTATCAAGCACAGATCATGGATATATTTATAGGTAATCTCCTAATCACATTTGAAATTTAAAGTATGTACTTATCAATATTCACTTGATATTGTGCTTCAGAAATATAAAAAACATAAATGACTGAATAAAACATAGACAGTATCTGTTTCAATTTCTATGATTATTATTAAGATTTACGATTTTTTTTATTAATTTACAGATTTTTAGTAGATAGATTTCAGTAGGTATGTTTATTGATGGCAAGTGACTATTCTGATTTAGCATTTGAGCAAAGTGCAAATCTCCACCTTATTTTAACATTTGGCAGCATATTTCTGAGTGATCATAACCACACATTATGTTGCAGTGGAGACTATTTTCTCTGCAGCAGAATGTACAGTCAATTAAAGGCTCCAAGTAGCAAAGTAAATAGAAATGTTCGACTTT
This sequence comes from Adoxophyes honmai, assembly GCA_005406045.1. NCBI lineage: Eukaryota > Metazoa > Arthropoda > Insecta > Lepidoptera > Tortricidae > Adoxophyes > Adoxophyes honmai. The sequence continues at coordinate 125,176 of BHDV01016788.1, read as the reverse complement.
ACGCTAATATTAAAAAGTAAAAATTTAAACTAAAATAAACATGTTGCTAAACTACCTAGATTAGATGTTTTAAGTTTTTGTGATTCTCACTCAACGCAGTAGAGTAGAGGTAATTAAGTTATATGTATTATACACGGTGATTTTTAATCCGTGATCAGGAACCCGAAAATATTAACATATACCCTAAATTGAACTTATTAAGCGAGGTCTCACGCAATTCCTTCTATGTTTAATTAATTAAAAGTTAAAACTTAACTGAAAAGAATTACCACTGAATACACATGGTCATCCTACATAAACATGACGACGTCATGTGCCATCGCATCGCTAAGGCGGGAAATTTGACGGATCTTAAAGTTGCGACCACACCAATGCTTAAAAAACGGCGAGCATGCGTCAAAAACAGAGAGGTCACTGCGAATTCGTACCGTCATCGCTTTTTAAGTATTGGTGTGGGCGCAACTTTATACGTCTTTGTTTATGCAATATGACAATGACAGTTACAAGTTATTACTCATAAATTATCAATTGCCAGTAAATTTGTAAAGAGGTTATAAGCTTTTAGATACAAATTAGTAGTGTGACAAGGATTTTAGGATAAAAATTATCTCAAAATTAAAATAAGTTTGAAAAAAAAAACAAGTTCTTTTCATGTAATTACGAGTTCAGCGTGATCGCCATCAATTACTGAGTTAGAAAAAATGGTACCTGATCACGGATTAGGAGTCACCGTGTATGTATACAGCCTGGCGACACACGGACAGCAAAGTCTGACTAATAAAATCTCGTTGTCACCCTTCGGATACGGAACCTTAAAAAGAACAATATATCAAGAAAAGTGTGTTACCCAGCAAAGTCTTCCCGGGCGGCAGCTTGGCGGGCCTGGCGAGCGCGAGCCGCGCCGGCTTGGGCGCGATGGCCACCTGCCGCGGCGGCGGCTCCACGCGCGACGCGCGCGCCGTCGAACCCTGCCAATAACACATCATCATCCAGCCTAGGGAGGCCCCTACACGATCAGTTATACTACGCAATATTTCGATTTGTGCTAATTGACTGATTAAGCTAAATATTGTGGACTGCGCAATGATTGAACAAAAGTTTGAGCTAATATTTTAATTTTTATTGTACAGTCACGGACTTTAATTCATGAGCCACCATGTAATCAATTCACAGTAAACGTCATAGTGACATCCCATTACAGTTGGTTATCAAGGGAAATCGTAATGATTTTGTCTTAGAAAAAGGTTCTATGGTGGCTCATCTACACTAATATTATAAAGAGGAAAACTTTGTTTGTTTGTTTGTTTGTATGTTTGTTTGTTTGGTTGTAATGAATAGGCTCAGAAACTACTGGACCGTTTTCAAAAATTCTTGCACCATTCGAAAGCCACATTATCCACAAGTAACATAGGCTAAATTTTATTTTGAAAAAAAGAGGATTCCGTAAAATATTTGGGTTTAGATATCTACATCTACACTAATATTATGAAGAGGAAAACTTTATTTGTTTGTTATGAATAGGCTTAGAAACCTACGACCTCAAAATCCGAAATTTACGCGAACGAAGTCGCGGGCGGAAAGCTAGTGAATTAGGGTCATTGCGCCAGTTAGCGACCAGTTAGCTAGGTTGCCAACTTCAAAGACGAAAAAAAAATTATTACATACTCGCAATTATAGTAAGTGCCTGATAAATAGGTCCCAAATATAGTCTAGTTTGGATATATGACGTTAAAAAAAATAGGTTTCCTTCAAAAAATATTTTATAATGCTGAAAATGTGAAAATATGGCCAAAACGTTAGTTAACGACCAATTTCATCAGTTTGCGACCACCAGTGAGCTGGTTTACGGCCACTATTTTGATATGAAAAATATGCAAATAAAACCAACAATTAATTAAGTACAAAATGCTTTTATTATTGCTTTTTAATGAAGAATAATTAGAAAAATACCTAATGAACAATTAACAAAAATAATACGATGAGTAATCATGTGGTAATAGTTACCTTATTATTTTTATTTATGCGAATAATATTTTTTATGTTTTCTATGGCATACAATTAAAAATAATCAACTTCAGTAACTTATCTAATATAATACATTTTTATAGAAAGTCTTAATTTTCTCTTTTTATACTTTTACAAAATATAAGGGATTCTTCGTGCCATGGTCTTTTACGATTTTTTGAACAGTGTCCAAAAGTTCTTGTTTCTTAACAGGAAAGCCACATGTCGCTATTGTCATAAGCCACTCTTTGACCTTCTTTTCACCTTCCTTGCCAAGTACAGGATCTGGACCTCTAGTCTCAATGACATCAGATCTCTTTCCACTCAGCCGATCTTGAATCGTTGTTCGAGGAATCTGATACAATCTACATGTTTCCCGTATTCCTCTCCCTTCCTTTTGTATATCGTCAAGTGCTTTTTTCAGAGTTTCTTCAGAGTACTGAACGGTCTTTTTCTTTTTTTTTGTCGTTTCCGAAATTTTTGGGGGCACCATCTAAAAAAATGGATTGTCTGCTTTTTATTATGGTTACACACACACACACACACACACATTCTCACGCCTGTATTCCCAAGAGGGGTAGGCAGAGCACATGAATTCAAAAATCCAGTGCCACGTTTAGCAATTTCAGGGTAACCAGATGGTTAAACGTGATATTGCAGTGACAGGTTGCTAGCCCATCGCCCACAATACACTTACCTTTTCCCAGAGTCGACTCTTACGACACCCACGGGAAGAAAGGGGGAGGTGCTATTCTAACCCGGAACCACACGGGCAATTATGGTTATGACTAATTTAATGGTGTAAGTGATGTTTACGAATCCGAAGTGGGTAACCTAGTTAATTGGTCGCTAATCGGCGCAGTTACCCTATTTGTCGGAACCAACTAAATTCATAAAAATTACATTGGTCGCAAACTCATTAAACGACCATACTTACTTCAGTTTGCGGCCGTTGTTTCTCTCATAGTAAATTATGGTGGCCGCAAACTAACGTCATTATTACATTTACGTTAGTTAACGGCCACCTATTAAGTACCCAATATTTGTAGGTAAATTAAACAAAGTTCCCTCAAAGAAACTAGTGGTCGCAAACCAAAGAATTGCATCTTTACGTATTTACAATATTACACCCTTCAATAGTAACAGTCCCGTTTGAGCCATTAGGGTCATAGTAAGCAAAACAAAATAATGCTTAATAAATCGGATTGCGACCACCTGGTCGCAATTTGATGTTTTCGATAAATGAACATTTCGGTTACCGACCACTTGATTTAACATTATTATTAAGTATAAAAGTAGCTAAATATTACTAAATAATTACGAAAACTCAACGATTACAATAATTAAACACCTAGCTTACATGTACACCATGAAAAAAATAATAAAACTTACCTTTGAGAGCCGCGCGTCGTACTATTTTTTTTGTAACTTTTGACACTACCGCACGCTACGGAGTCATCACGCGCACCGAGCCATTTTCCTTGGGCGCTGGGTTGAATAATTTGTTTCAGACATTTACAATTCTTGTTCAAAAACCATTTCACTAATGCATAAGATTTTTTTATTGTTTATGTTACGAATAGAAATGCTATTATCTTAATTCTAAAAGCCAAGTCCCTCAAAATGGTCGCGAACCGAAGGTGGTCGCGGAACCGGCGCAATGACCCTATAAAGTCCTTGACCATACCATATTTTTCCATTGCATCATGTAGGGCCAGTGTTACGCAATATTTTTTAGTCTTTGTTTCATCCTGACGGGCAAAACGTACGCGCGGAAATGGCGGGAACACGGAAACATTGAGCAGTTCGTAATTTGTGCAACATAATTGATCGTTTGGATGCAAACAATCTTATTGTACAATAAAATGTATTGCACAATGTTATTGTAGGTCTAGGGGCCGCCTAAGGCGATTATCACACTGCAACGCACCACGCAGCGTAGTGCGGGAAAGCGTGTTCTGACGTTGTTTGTAAGTATATCAATCTGTATAGAAATCACGCAAAGTCCAACGTAGCAAACGCATCCACACGCGTTCTTGCAGATCACGCGTCTACAAGCGGAGACACGCATCCCCACGCGTGGGTGCGGGGTGAGTGAGACGCAAGGTATGATACACCTTGGATTAATGTGCGTTTAAAAATGAATCTCTACATTTATCAATTTACGCCGTATTTACTACTAGCTTTTGACCGCGGCTCCGCTCGCGTTAAATTCGGGGTGTCACAGAAGAGATAGCACACATACCAATTTTATAGCTTTCTACATTGAAAACTTCCACTCCTCACTTTAGGGAAATGGGGGGTTTTGAAGAGACAAAATGTAGCCTATATCACTCTCCATGCCCTAAACTATCTCTACCTAAAAAATCACGTCAATTCATAGCTCTGTTTAGCCGTGAAAGACGGACAAACAAACAAACACTTTCACATTTATATATTGGTATGGATGGTAAAATGGTTCACAGTTAAAATAAAATATGCATGATAGTGACAGGTTGCTACATTGTCCCCTGAAACATACTTCAAACTTTTTTCTTTAGCCACCTCTTACAACTTCCACATAGGAAAAATTTAGGGGCAAAATTTTAAACCACATGGGTAAATAAACAATAAATATTCATGGAATATATGGTTGTTCTGCCAGCTTATGTTACCTTGAGTGCTATAACTTTTGGTTGCTGCTGCTGTTGCTGTTGGGCCTGGGGCTCCAATTTCACTGCACCAACAAATGATTGCGGATCAAACTGAATGTCCAAAAGGCTATCGGAATGTGATATTGATGGTTCCTGTAGAGAAAAAAAAGAGTAAGCTACCAAATGTAACACCCAAAGTTAAGCAACTGGATAATAATCATGACCTAATTAACTCCTATTAAATGGTAAATTACCATTTAAATTTTACACTTTAGATGACAACAAATCAAATGGCATGTTATGCATGTATTGTAATAAGTCATCCCACCATCTTAAGCTATTAGGTGAAGGGCTCCACAATTTTTTGTCATGCACTAATTTTATTGCAAAAATGCAACATAAGGATTTATGTGCACACATACATGTGCCGCTCTCCCTTTTAACACTGAATTTACTAACAAAAGGCGAAAGGATCTCGTATACCCTAATAATGGAACACGGAAACATGCATTCGCTTCAAGGTTTTTCGTATTTTTGGGTCCTTTTCTCTACAACAGACTGCATGCAAAGCTGGACCTCTATCCTTTAAGCTACGTTAACTGTAAGAATAAACTCCAAGGTGCCCTACAAGATATGTCGTACGAAGACACAGAGAAGTTACTATATATAGTTAAGTAAATAAGCACCTCTTTATAGTAATGATAATGTGTATAGTTTAGTGTTTTTGAATATAAATGTGTACCTATTTATTGAATAATTTATAAATTTTATAATAGTTGTTAGTAAGTAATATTTTACTCTGTTTAATTTGTTACATACATTTATCTTAAGACCCTTTTGTAGTTGATTAAATTAGAACTAAATTAAATAATGTTACTCTTTTCGCCTGAAATACAGGGAATCCTAGTTCAGGCACTTGTAATATTTCTTCTTTATTAAGTTTTAGTCTTTGGTTGTTTATTGATGTAATGAAAATTTGAATAAATTATTATATTATTATTATATTATACACAATGAAAAGCACTATTAGAAAATGGAGTGCACATAGCTTTAAATTTTTCTGTTAATTTTGGATTCTAGGGCCCAATGACAAAGTATAGCAATAGTATTAAAATCTGCCTAGGTCTTGAAAGGCTAAGAGCCATCTTCCTATGTCCCTAACCAAGTGCCTCTAGCTAGTCTATCTCAATTAATATCACTTTAAAAATAATACATACACTGGTCACCACCTCAGTGTTGGCACCTGCTGGCTCATCCTGCTGACTCACATACTCCTGCAGTGTAAACTGATCATCAGAGTACCCTGAAAAAAAATTTTTTTTTTAAGATGAAAACAAAAGCAAAATTCAATACAAATCCACATAAGGCTGCTAAAAAGCAAATTATGTAATAGTTAATAAACATCTAACACTAGTAAACAGAAGTACTTAGGTACTACCTGAATGTTAAATTACAAAAATTGTATTTCAATTATTCAATACCAACACATGTTATTCTCTTATTACTACAGCTGCTTCAACAATATATAAATGAAATTACCAATGATTTGTTCATTTTCAGCATCCATAAGCATTGGTTGCTCTTCAATGGATTCAAACTCCATCGGCAGCCCTGCTTCGTGAGTTTCATCCAGTGAGATGTCAGCCTGACTGACAACAGCATCTCCCGGGGGCTCGAAATCCACCTATGAAGGGTTTTATCAAGAATAAAAGTTACATGTACCCAACATAGAAACAACCCAACAATATTATTAAAACTTTGAAATGACATTGAACCACTTAATCAAGGTTCACCAAAGTGACCAATATGATTAGTGGTTATACATTCATGCTCATAATTGTCCAAAATAGCCAATATAATAAGAAGAAAATCCAAATGAAACTGAAATAACACAGAAACAAGTAATCAAGACAACAAAAACAATTTCATTACTCACTCCCATAGCACTGTCCAAATTCAGAGAATCGTCCAAATTGTGATCCATTGTGAAGAGATTATATTTTCAACCTAGCACAACAACTTGTTAGGTCCTCCAGGGTTAAAATCATGCAAATAATACCGAAAATGCGCATATAATTTTAAGTTCAAACGAGGCCGCCATTTTAAATTGTCAAATCTTGAAGTCCCTCGCAAAATCGCCACGGTTGAAAACAAATTTTCTTGACCTTATAATAGTAATTTACAGCACACTAATAGTAAATTTTTCATTGATTGTCTTCAAATGCATGATCAATATAGAAAATTGATATTTCGGAACGTTTTATCACAATCACAAGACACAGAAAATAAAATATCAACACAAAACTGCACAAATCCCGGTGGCGCTTCTTTCAATTTTATACAGATGTCAAACTTGGGTTTAGCCAACATTCAAATTAAACATCGCGTTAGGTACGTTCAAATTTAACGCATGTGGTCAAGAAAACATAATTAATAACGTTTAATTTTATACAAATTACACAAATATGGAATTCATGGTTAGTGTGATAACAGGAGTGTGAAATATTATTGAATATCTTGTTATTCAAATAAAATTATGTGTAGTAAAACCAATCGTAATCGATGACTTCAACATTTTAGTCGATTCAATAAAAAAATGGTTGCCTGTAAAGTCGGTTTTACGGGCGAAGATTTTACGTGACAACGTCTTTTTCTCGGTAGAATATTTATTGATTTAAGACGTTGTCACGTCAACTCCCAATCGTGACAGCTGTCCATGTCTGCGTTTGACGTCTCACACAAGAAGCTTATACTCAAACTGGAGATTGCATATAGAAGAAAAAAGTGAAGCCCAAAAAATTGACCTTGAATGACGT
>BHDV01016788.1:81779-116150 GCA_005406045.1 Adoxophyes honmai | reverse complement strand
TAAAGTTCAAACCAGGTCAAAAAACAGATCTTCAAAATTTTATTACTAGTGCAATATCCAGATTGTATATAAGATTCTTGGTCTCACATGATACCATAGAGGCTTCGCACTATCGAAGCGCCACCTCCTTAACACTGCGGGCCTCTCTCTCGTTCGGTGACGTCATCGTAACGTTACCGAGCGTTACACTTTTTCATAAGTGACTCCCAGCCGCAACCTAATTTAAGACGTTGTCACGTCAAAAAACGGTATTTTACCCAGATTCGAGTCGAGGCACAACACTTACTGTCAAAATACATTAAAAAAAAAAAGTCATGACGTACGACGACCGCACTTGAAGATTTTCATAAAAATAAAAAAAAATAATAATATAAGTAGTAGTAGTTAGTAATTTGAGGGAGTCTAGTACTTAAATTTGTACGTATCCTTAGTTTGTAAGTATGCCGTTAAATTTGCAATCAGTTCGGCAGTATTTGAATGAGCTGAGGAATTCCGGTGGTTTACACAAAGATCAAGCCGAAAAGTGAGTAGTATTTTTTTTTAGTTTGTAGTAACTTGCTTATTGTCTACCTAACTGCCCTGCCAGCTTATATGAGGGAAGATATTTTAAATTGTATTTATATACACTCATTTTCTAATCTTCAACAGTAAGTCTTGTAATTTCACAGTGAGTTTCTGTTATGTACTTTGTATACTTATATCTTGTGTTGCAAGTGTTAATTCCTTATTTATAACTTTTTGTATCATTAATTCCTTCTTTGTAACTTTTTGTATCATTTGTATGTTGATGGGTTATTGGTATTCCATTTTCATAGGGATTATGAATATTTTCACATGCTAATCTTGTTCAACTGCGGTCCCTAAACCTTTAGCTTTATAAATACGAAACTACCGTTGTGATAGGTGTTAAGGCATGGGTGTCAGGATAAATTTGAGATACCTACTCAGTTATCAATGTGATTAGTTAGTTGAGTTAGTTTTATTGAATCCAGTATTTAAGGTGAACAAAAAGCTTTTATTTTGGTAGTTAATGTAAAGGTATGTATTGTTTATGTTAATGAAGATTATTTTGAATAGTATAGGATACTCGTAATATTCTGAAGAGCTGTAATGTAGATATATTTATCTATTTTTGAAATGCCAAAATATTACAAATTCGGCTAATCTCAAATCATCCTGATTACTTTAATTAGGATCAGTTGGCAACACAGTCTTGTTATTATACCTAGAAGCTATAAAAAAGAGGGTAGTTGCTAAATATTTAACTGTTTCTCAAAAACATAATTATAGTTCTTTCCTCTTGGGCTTGCTTCAGTAACAGTAATCACTTCCTATCACTTTCAATCTCTTTTTTTACATATCTTCAGCGGCACAATGTGGTAGGTACAATAGACAGTAAATTACTGCTTTTTGGTTCAATAAAATTTTGTGTATAGTGAAAATAATTGTTTTTTGTTTTAGGTACCGCAATGTTCTCATGGAAATCTTGAAAAATCCCCAAGTTGATTTGCCACATTCACTCAAGGCGTTTATAGAAGCAAGTAAGTGGAATAATATTTTATGTAGGTAATATTTATTAAATGACTTTAGGAACGGCTGTATGTTTTTATAAAGGCCATAGTCATAGTAAGTTGGCCCTTTGATCATATGAGTTGAGATTTTTTTTGTGAGTTCATCTTATAGTGAAGGATATTTATGCTGAGTGTCAACATCCTAGTAGTGACAGTTTATGACTTATAATTTTTTTAACTTTTTTCTTTAATGTCGTTTTTTTCGTATTTGTATGTATTTGTGGTGATGCCTTGTGTTCACTTAAAAATTAATGTGTGAGGTTCTGACAGTTAAGATTCAAATCTTAAATGAAACAGAGTATAGTAGGTATGTTTTTATAGGGGCCTGTTGGCATATATGTATATTTTGAAATTTTAATTTAGCTTAGCCATGTAGTGTCAGGTTGAGAATAATGTCTCACCATTTCTTTCATGGATGTTGTAAGAGATCACTAAAGAAATAGGATTTAAGTAGGTATATTTTAGGCAACAGGCTAGCAATCTGACACTATTATGCCTACCAACTTAAACTTTAACAAAAAATATGCTAGAAGTGGCCACAAAACGTGAGATAGTAATAGTTTTGTCTGCATAGTTTCATGTGCTCTGCCTGAAAGGGGATTTAAAAATACAAGCATGATGTATGTAATGTCTTAGCTAGTGGTGAACTAATCTGGGGGCACGGCCATGCCCCCACCAAGTTGAGCAAAAAAGCGTCACGGCCGTACCATCCTTTTCTCGAAGCAATTCAAACCATTTTCGACCCCCTGTAACTTCGTTGTGGATAAAACTAGAAGACTGAAATTTTCAGTAACCATGCAGACATTGTAAAGACACGTATATTTCAAATTTCATTCAATTTGAACCAGTATTTTAAGAATTATAACGGGTCAAATTTCTTAATTTTGTCACTCACTGACTCAACGATCATCAAAAGTCTAAGGCACTTCTAGCAGACCTAGAAGCTTCAAATTTGGAATATAAGTAGTGTTTGGTGTATGAATCAAGGAAAAACTAAAAAAACCGGCCAAGTGCGAGCCGGACTGGCGGACGAAGGGTTCTGTACCAAAAACTGCAAAAAATCAGAATTTTTGTATGGGAAAAAAGTAGAAATGTCTGCAAAATACAAAAAGAAATGAGATCCCATCAAAAACAATACTTGTCAAAAAATACCAAGTCTCGCAACTCAGTTGTTCTGCGGTAAAAAGTTGTGAGATCCATGTAATACCAAGTCGGTATAACATGGTATAAATAAATATATCGAGACTTGGCCATCGCACTAAATAATTGAATTTACATGTGTTTTCAGGCGATGGCCAAGTCTCGATATATTTATTTATACCATGTTATACCGACTTGGTATTACATGGATCTCACAACTTTTTACCGCAGAACAACTGAGTTGCGAGACTTGGTATTTTTTGACAAGTATTGTTTTTGATGGGATTTTATATTTTTCCTAGTGTGTTTCATTGCCCAATTAAATTTAATTTGGTTCATTAAAGAAGCTGGAATAGTGTGACACACTAAGGAAAAGGCTTATATCCATCCAGCCTTAATGGCTGTGAGCTCAAGACTGACAATAATTATTGTTCAGTTAGTTGGAAATTTCTTCTGTTGTACTATTCATTAAACTTTGACTTCTTGTTTTTGGCTACTAACTCAAAATTATTGCTGTCAGGAGTAATCCTTACAGTGGTAATCTGGTAATCTTGGGCAATTTAACAATATAATTTCAGGATTTAATTACCTAGCAATAAAATTACTTTTTCATAGTCACAACACAATGAAACACAGGATAGGACTAATGAATTGTTGTGAATTTCGTGAACTGCCTACAATTACCCATCGAATACGACAGTGTATAGAGGACCTTCTTGCCTCGTCAAACTTCGCTTCGCCTCGGGCGACTTTTATTTGTTGTCGGTTTTTGTGAACGAGCTCGGCTTGTATCTATGGTCTCATCCCAAAGTTGAACGAGTGTAGCGTTGCTTCGGACTTTAGCTAAAGTTTCTACAGAACTTCGCAAGTAGTGTAGAGGAGGCATTTTGTAATGCCCCAATTCCTGCTTCAGTCTACTCGTGACCTCGGTCGCTGTAACTAGCTAAAATCATACGCGATTGAGTCCCGCGTCATAATAAATATGTGATTGTTCCAGTCGTGAATGAGAACGTGAGCCTGGTGATCTCGCGGCAGCTGCTGACGGACGTGAGCGCGCACCTGGCGCTCCTGCCGGACCCGGTGTCGCAGGAGGTGTCGCACTTCGCGCTCGACGTCATCCAGCCGAGGGTCATCTCCTTCGAGGAGCAGGTGAGCACAGGCCCGGCACCAAACAGGAACAGAAGGCAATCTAAATATTAATAACTCAGAGGTGACTGACATAGTGATCTATCAACGCACACCCCAAACTAAAACCCGTACGAATTAACTGTGCACCTCGCGCTGTGACGCGCAGTAATAGCAACAGGATATTAAACATATTTAGACGCATATTGTAAGAAAGGATTTTGACTAATTCCTACCCCCAGGTTATTAAATTGGGGATGAAAATTTGTATAGAACTTTGTCAATTTTAAACCGATCGGGCTGAGACTGCACGCAGAAAGCACTATGACGTGAAAACTATACCTAATTAATAATATTAATTCTTAACTCGAGCAAAGCCGCGAGCAAAAGCTAGCCTCTATATAAAGTGCGCTCGAACGACGCACACAGACCGCTCACAGGCATGGTAGCTCGGAACAGTTGTGACCAGTCGCGACTGCCGTCTCCGGTTGAGATTCGCGTCTGCGAACGATTCTGCAACCTTTTCGAGAGACTACCGGAACTGTGAAATTGTAATGAGTATCTTAAATGCCTTGAAAGTGTTTTCCATTAGCTCACTGTAGAAAAAATAAGAATGGAAATTTATGACACTTTAAAATATAACGATCATGCATGTCGCCAATATAATAGCGAAATAGACGCAAGATAATTATTAAAAAAAAAAAAAATAATGTCGCAATTTAAGTAACAATGACAAAACTACATACAAGTACCACTACCACCATAGGTTTATGTGCATATGCCATAATTGAGGTATCCTGCCTTTTTGCCCAATTTTTTTCGGTCGATTTTCATTTGCCAACCAAAATTTTGACGAATATTCACTTTGATAAGTATTTATTGGCAAATTTTTGTATGCCAACCTTTCATTTCGCCGAATTATTATAAAGACGAATATCATTTTGACATTAAACATTTGGAATATCTTTCTTTCTTTATCTTTTAAACGTTTGCGAAGTGTAAATTATTCCAAGTGAAACATTCGGTTAAGTGAAAAAATACATTTTGATAATTGTCCATATAAAACAAAAACAAAATGTTGAGTTGCAAATCGTGAGGTTGGTGAATGAAACTAATACATACATACATACATAAAATCACGCCTTTGTTCCCAAATGGGGTAGGCAGAGCACACGAAACGTGAAATAGACATATCTAAACTAATAATTTTAATAAGTTGCCAAATGATGATTCGGCAAAATGAAATTCGGCCTAACATTGGTTGCGAAGTGAAATTCGGCAATACAATTTTCGGGAATTCAATAGAGAACCCATAATTGACATCCCTAAGGCAACTGAGCGTAGGTATGAAAAGTGAAGTAGGTACTACATACACTTCGTTGAATTATGACGTATTTGTTTTGTGCTAATAGAATGTTGCAACTACCCGCATAACAACCGTTCCCTTATCGGCAGGTGGCGAGCATTAGACAGCACTTGGCTGACATCTACGAGCGCAACCAGAACTGGAAGGAGGCGGCCAATGTCCTCGTTGGAATACCTCTAGAAACTGGACAAAAGTAAGCTTATTTGCGAAGATAATAAGTCGCGCGGTGGTTTAAGTTCGCTCGGCGAAATTAGTGGGGATAATCGGCACATCGGGGGCAGGTGAAGTGCGGTTGGTCTAACAATAACCTGTCGCCGTCCACCCCCCTCGCTTCTCGGATACCGAATAGACCTAAAAACCCTATACCAAGAGCTACGACGGCCTAGCCCGAAACATGTCTCTCAATTAAAGTAATCTCGATTTAACACGCGTGTTATCCGGATTGTTTCATTCATTAAATCCATGGTGCAAAAAAAATGTGTTCATACGACCTTATGTTTTATGTTATGGCTATAAGAGCATGTGAACATATTTTAGGCAGATTGACCGTGTCGATATCTTTTTTAATGAATGATGACTGAATAGTGTTCGCGTATCGCATTTACCTGGAAAAATTGATGCGCATACTTACCCCAACCACTTACAGATCTCTCCCAGGCAGAAGACTGAGGATCGAAGTCCACAGAGAGGAACTTGAAAAATGTATTTATGCAACTGAACGTCAAAACTCCGTTAGCTGAATGTAGGATACCATTTTGACAGTAAAAGTTCTACTATTCGACGATAGGTGGCGCCAGGACGCTGCACACCTCCCCAGTACTTTTGAATACAGGCATGATACATGTAACTTATTCCTCCAGACAATACTCCGTGGACTACAAGCTCGAGACGTACCTGAAGATAGCGCGGCTGTACCTGGAGGTCGACGACCCCGTGCAGGCGGAGGCCTACGTCAACCGCGCCTCGCTGCTGCAGGCCGAGACGACCAATGAACAGCTTCAGATCTACTACAAGGTCTGCTACGCGCGGGTGCTGGATTACAGGAGGTCAGTTGAGATAGATGGTGACGAAGGTTTATTTAGTGATGGAGTGCTAGATGATACAGAGCTAACTCTGAATGTATCTTAACTCACAATTAAGCTATAGATTAATTCATCAAATCCCATTTTTGATATGTTAGAAGAATCGATTCCCAGACAAAATGAATAAGTTTCAGTTTAAATCTTTAAATGCAATGTTACTGAGATTTAAACGTAAAGTCGTCTCATTCGTTCAAAATGTCCTACTTAAATACTTAAGATACTTTCTCTTCACGTCCCTTAGTTTTGGAACACCATGTATTAACTTATATTTTCATTTTGTACAATTTAAGGTATTAGTTTGATATCGACTGCACACTTGCTGGAATTCATTGTAGGATTGCTTTTTTTAATTTGGATATTTCTATTGTGAATGAAATGACATACGACAGTCCATTTCCTTTTTACTCGATTTTAACAATGCCAAAAAGAAGAATTTAACAGTAAGTATATTTGTGTTTCCCAGGAAATTCATAGAGGCTGCGCAAAGATACAACGAGCTCTCTTACCGGAACATAATCCACGAGGACGAGCGCATGACATGTCTCCGCAACGCGCTGATCTGCACGGTGCTAGCCTCCGCGGGTAAGCATATAGCCTTCTGCATGTAGAGCTACTCAAACTCAAAGAACTAAAGGTAATATTACTGCACGCGTGCGACAGAGATACATAGCAGCGGGTTAACGCTCGAATTTCTCTGGGCTCCGCGACCGGCCTTTAGTTACAAACTGAAATTAGTAAAGAGTTCCTTGAGCGTCACCACCCATACATTTACATTGAAGTTCGCACACGAAGCGCCTAGGCACCAACTACTTACTAAAGTGATCAGGAGAGACGCGGCATGCCAGTCGCTACGCCACTGGTATTGAGTTTCTGTGTATGTGTTGCCAATTTAGCGACTTTGTTCCTAGAAGTGACGACTTTTGCTCTAGGCATAGCGACTAGCGATGTATTGATGAGTAAATTATAATTTGATGAAATAATTTTAGGCACAAATTTTTTTTTTAGCAAACGTTTTCTCTTCTGGCGTCAAAGTAACTAAAGTGGCAACACTCTGTTGAACTGAGTTTCGTTTGGTCGCGTTTGAGTAGCGTTTGATATGTGAGATACAGTTTAATAAGTTCTTCGCTGTTCTCAGGCCAGCAGCGCTCCCGCATGCTGGCCACGCTGTTCAAGGACGAGCGCTGCCAGCAGCTGCCGGCGTACTCCATCCTGGAGAAGATGTACCTGGACCGCATCATCCGGCGCTCCGAATTGCATGAGCTAGAGGCACTCATGCAGACGCACCAGAAGGTAAGGCCTATATTCAAAACTTTATGCAAATAGGCTCCTAAGAGCACTTTTACGCGTCATTTTCGAGTCTACCAGCACCTGGGAAAGACCATCATTGCCAAGAAGAACTGGCCGGCAAATAACTTGGCGCAATGTTAGAAAGAGAATGTTCGCGCAGCGCTTTCTTCAGTTAAAAGCGAGCCGCGCGAAATTTTATTTAGAAGGGCGCCACTTTAAAGATTTAAAAGGACTGGCTCTGTGCGCGAATTTATTTTTCTCTAACATCGCGCCCAGTTGTGGGCCGAATAGTACAGTATGGTTGTTAAACAATTGATATATTCCAGGCGACGACCCCAGACGGCTCGTCCATCCTGGACCGGGCGGTGTTCGAGCACAACCTCCTATCGGCCAGCAAGCTGTACAACAACATCACGTTCGAGGAGCTCGGCGCGCTGCTGGAGACGCCGCCCGCGCGCGCAGAGCGCATCGCCGCGCACATGATCAGCGAGGCGCGCATGCACGGGCACATCGACCAGATCAACTCCATCGTGCACTTTGAGAGTGAGTTACAGTCGGAAAAATTACGGTACAGTCAAAGAAATTGATACCTGTGCCATTTTAAACCTTTTAAAAATAAGTTTCATATTGCTTTGATTAGTCTATATCTATACGATATGCCAATAACATTTCTTGCAAAAAGGTACAAAGTGGCAGTTATCAATTTTTTTTACTTTACTTAGTCCTCGGCATCTAACTTACCAAAGTTTCAAGGAAATGCGCCCACTTAGCCTCGAGCGTCATCGCTTCTTGAACATCCAAGGTCGCCGCGCATATGATCAGCGAGGCGCGCATGCATGGACATATTGATCAGATCAACTCCATCGTGCACTTTGAGAGTGAGTTTACAACCTTTAAGGCACACCCTCATACTTCCTGTAGCTTTCATACATCATGGACATTGGACAACCGCACACGGTTGACGCCGGTGGCTACCACACGCTACAATCGTCGCAGCTCGCTTGTCCCGCAACCAGTGCCGTAACTAGGGCTGTGCCAGCGATACCCAAGCATAAAGAACAAACCCACCCAGCAGAGGTGCAAAAATGACCAGACCAGTATCTTCAAGGGAGCAGTATTGAAAGTTCGCACCGAGCGCATAAAAGGCTAGTTACGGCACTGCCTCCACCGGCCACTAAACGGCTGTCTGAACTAAACAAGTGGCTGTCGCGCGCTGGCCCGTGTGCGGCGATACTTAGCACGTCATTGTGACACGTGATGTTGATGCCACTCCTGCTGCTCCCGCTATGTGTCTCGACACTAACGTCTGAAGTACAATCCCCGGCTTCTAACTTTCACCGTAGTGCCCCACGTTGGGCGCCATTGTAACGCTCTAGTTGTTTCCATTGCAGCCACTAAGACCTGACTAAAAAAGACTACAAATAAAATGCACTATGTGCTAAATTGACCCCGCCATTCAAAACCTTACATACACTAATAACCTCCATAGTCTGAAGTGAAACTCCCTAAGGAGTATGCATTATCCATACTCCCTCGGATACAATTTAGGCCTTTGTCACTAATAACACCATTAACGAGAAAGTGTGAGAAAAAAAGCTCGAAGACTGTGTAAACTTAGGCTATAACTTTACGCGTATAAATAGCGAGTACGAATAAAATATCTTTGCAATCGTAACAATCTCTAAACATAAAAGCATGAAGTGAAATTAAAAAAAAAAACTTTACATGCTGCCATCGCCATACTTTCATTTTTATCTTATAAAGGAACCAAACTAGATTTTCCATTACCATACGTGTGCCAGGCGACTACAATAACATGCCAATTTAATCGACTTTGTCAACGAATTGTTGGCGAGTTTCAACGGAAGCGGAACCGAGGTATATTTAGACGCCCTTCTTTCAACGAAACAATCAATAAATTTTGGCATTATCTCTATGTATTCTCGTAACATTGAAAAACATGTTAATTTTCTGTACGACACGGGGATGGTTTTAGGTCTTAGCTGACCCGGCGTCAGACTGCGTTAGTTTGGTTGATACACCGTAATTTTTTTATGGTTAATTGTTTTATACTTAGCTGTGTAACCCCGTGTGGTGTCGGGTTGAGAATAACACCTCCATTTCTTCCGTGGATGTCGTAAAAGGAGACTTATGAAATAGGTTTAGGTTTTAGGCGATAGGCTAGCAACCTGTTACTATTATACCTGCCAACTGTAAACCTAAAAAAAAGAATATGCTACAAGTGACCACGGAACGTGAAGTAGTCATGGGTTCGTCTATGTAGCGTTTCGTGTGCTGTCTACCCCATTTGGGAATAACATTTTTTTTGCTCCTTGGACTTACTAAAGGTCAAACCTTTGCACGAAGCCAGTTTCGAAATAATTGAAAAAAAATGTGTATTTTCAGCGCGCGAGATTCTGCCCCAGTGGGATAAGCAGATTCAGAGCCTGTGTTACCAGGTCAACGGCCTCATCGAGAAGATCGCGGCCGTGGAGCCCGAGTGGATGGCCAAAATCGTCGAAGAAGAGATGATCCAATAACTAACCTAACCTAGCTAAGTTTTTAATAAACTATCTTAAGAAAACAATTGTTTCATTCTTATGGCACGGTCTAACATACACATTAACCTTTTGACTTTTGACCGCCAAGGCGCGAAGTGAAACGCTGTGCTCCTGACGCCAAAGACGTGAGTCGGCTCTTAGATAATGCTTGTTTTTTTTTCGAATGGTGCTGTATTATTTTATTTAAATTAGGTATAAAATAACTTACACTGCCTATAAATAAAGTAAACCTAGAAAAAATGTTACAGCGTTTTATATTTCAGTTCTTTCGCAATAACTTCGACGCACCATTTAACGTCGTGGCGTCACGGGCACTGACTTGCGATGACGTGATATGGCGTCTTTGGCGGTCAAAAGGTTAATGCTTTATATTCAGTTTATAACAATAGTTTTAAAAGTACCTGGCCATAAAGATTACACATCGGTCTACCCCAATAATTTCGGCTTTGTTGAGCGTTGTCTCACTCTAACCCACGTCACGCGAATTCTCTTTCCAAAGGCCAATGTGAATTATTTAAGGTCGGGTACTGTAATACAACGCTCGGCGAAACAACAAAGCAACAAAGTTTTTATTCAACTGACTGATTAGTTGGAGGTATTGTAGCACTGTTATTAGCCAACGCTACTGGTTTTATAACAATTAAAGATAAATTAATTCTTCAAATAGCTTTATTAAACATCTAAATGATCAAAATCGGCTAAATTAAGAAAAAAAAGAACAAAATATAAAATCTTACATTTCAAACAACCTATTTCGCTACTGACACTTCGCAGGATAGGATGCACTGGGCGACGAGGACTAGGACACAGCTAATGAAACAATCGATAGGTGATTCCAACAGACTATTCATTTAATTCACGATCAATAGGGCAACACACCATAGGTGCTTATTTACAAGTAGATACGGCCTAACGCGTTTCACGTAATTTGCACAATACAATCGTATAGCATTAAATAGGGATGCGTTAATGTCGCGTGCTTAGACATACATAATACCTAGGGCGCCGCCCGAAGCAGGCGCCGCGACGCGCTAGGGCGGGCGGCGCGACAATACTAACTGATTGAAATTGATTTTTCTATACGCTTCGTTTTCTATTATTATATAACAGTTGTGGCGGCATTATGTGTCTACAGGGGGCGCCTAGGGCTCCAGCTCCAGGGCGACGCCCACCTTGTGTCCGCCGGCGTTGAAGTTCTGGCCGTCGATGGCGGCCGACAGAGTCAGCGTCACGCCTGCAACAATATTTACACTTACATCAGTACTAGTACATTTTTTGGCAACAGACTCCTTACGTCTATCACCAATTTAAGGTTGTCGCACACAACTGCCCGGCACCGGAACGGCATCGCCTCAATGGCTCACCGCCAACCAGGCGTCAACCTTACGCGCGCAATGAAAGGGGCTCGGCACTTCCGCACGCTTACCGCGAGCGACACAAAGCCCAGAACCATTACCATGGGTTTAAAGTGACCGCTAGCCGTCACTTGTGGAAGTAAAAATCTCCATCATTTATACCGTCCCTAGCGAATATGGTCACTTATGTACTAATGGTAATGGTACAGAACTTTGAGGGCGGGAAGAACCTATACATCTTCCAGTCTGTTGTCTTAATACGTCATGTCAAAAACAAGCTACTGGCAAAGAGTAGACTCGCGTCATCGCGCCGCAGAATAGTTATGTAAGGCTCGCGCAAGATAATGGAGACAAATCACGAGCGCCAAAATCGTACGATTCCGAGATAACGTTACAGGGTATTGAAAAACAACTGTCTTTAAAGTGTTACACGATATGATGGATGACTTTAGAAGCTTATCTAGCGTTTTCTTCAATGCCCAAGATTACAAACTTTCGCTATTGATTTTGTTTGTTATTAAATAAGTAACTTAATTATCTGCCTCATTAATGTTGGCGCTAATGAAAGTGAAGCTACATCAAACAGTGATAAATGTTATCAGTGTAGAAATAACCAATGTTAATTTAAGAGTGTTCTGGTGTTACTGATAGCAACTTATCTGATTGATGCAGTATTTTTACTGTACTAAGTCCATTATAATAAAATTATAATAAAGATACAGATTACAAGCTCAAACAACTTCCAAAGATCAAAGGTTAAAGGGCAATCTGTGGATTGATTTATGCTTTCCTTTTTAGAAGCAAAACTCTCAGGGACTGAAAATACATTAGCAGAAAAATACAAAATCAGAGGTTAATGAGAGTTTTAAAGCTTGACATAAAAACTAATCCACTGTTTACATTACACATCCACTATCAAGTGAATCGCTCCAATATTATCTCTCGCTCGTGGAGTCATTCCCTACACTTTGTATTTTATGTGACCTATTTGCGCAAGATTGATGTATTCTGCAGGTATGTTTTAAGCGACTACCCCATTTAGGTTTTAAGGTATGTTTTAAGTGCCTACCCCATTTAGGACGAGCATGATTGTATGTATGTTTATGACCTTTGCTGGTAGCTGAGGCTGGTATAGGACTTGTTGCATGTAAAATGTCGCCTGTAGTTACTACTGACCTGGGCGCAGCTTCTGCTGGTACCCGAGGCCGATGAGCGACTTGTTGTTGATCTTGGCGTGCAGCGAGGCGTCGGCGTCGAGCGCGAACTTGCCGCCGACCCCGAACAGCGTGTCGGCGGAGCCCGCGGACCACTTCATGCTCACGCCGCAGTCCAGCTTCTCCGACACCTTCTGGTAGATCGAGCCGCCGAAGTCCTTGCCGTTGTCGCTGCAACAACATCGGAATCAAATATATGTTACATTTTCAGACCTATCGGAATATTTTTAATTATGGAATGGTGGGTTTTTGAAGTAGTCAGAAGAAAGTTATGCTTATCCCATTTTGTCTTTCAAGCTTTAATATAAATAGGGTGACGGCACCAGTTATGGACGGTTTAAGTTGACAAGCACCAGTGATGGACACTTCATTCATAATTTAAAGACCATAGAGTTGTGAATTGATTGTTGTAAAACAAATGGCTTTTCCTTAGTGGGTAGTAAATAAGAGTCATTGTCCATTACTGGTTCTATGTCCATTACTGGTGCGGTCACCCTAGTAAAACAAGGGTTACAACAAATTAATCTACCTCTCTCAACAAACAAATAATGCTTGTTGAAAATACACTCATCTGTCGAAAATATAAAAAATGAAAGAAAATAAACCGGCCAAGTGCGAGTCGGACTCGCGCACGAAGGGTTCCGTACCAAAAACTGCAAAAAAATCAGAAATTTTGTATGGGAGCCCCCCTTAAATACTAATTTTATATTTATTCAATTATTTATTTTTAAAGTAGATATTTAATTAAACATTCTGTGAGCATTTCAAGTATTTAGCTGTTAGAATTACTTAAATAGACCCAAAACAGCAAAAAAAACTGCAAAAAAATAGGTTTTTTGTATGGGAGCCCCCCTTAACTACTATTTTTATTTTATTTTAATTATTTCCTTTTAAAGTAAATATTTAATTAAATGTTCTGTGAGCATTTCAAGTATTTACCTGTTACAGCTATTTAAATAGATCCAAAATAGCAAAAGAAAAACACGTTTTTTGTATGGGAGCCCCCCTTAAACACTAATTTTATTTTATTTTAATTATTTCCTTTTAAAGTAAATATTTAATTAAATATTCTGGGAGCATTTCAAGTATTTACCTGTTACAGTTATTTAAATAGATCCAAAATAGCAAAAAAAAAAAACGTTTTTTGTATGGGAGCCCCCCTTAATTATTCTGTCAGAAATGTTAAATTGTAAAACTATATTGTCATCTTGTGCCTTACATAACTTACAGACATTTCTAGAGTAGTAATACACTAAAGAGCACACATCAAGATTTCTAAGTAGTCATTTTACAAGCATACTTAGAGAACAATAGCATATGATATTAAGGCCAAAGTCATTGGAGTGTGCAGACTGGATAAAACTGGTTCACATTACAACGAACATCCTTTTTACTGTCAGATGTTTGCTTATGTAATGTCATAAAATCAATAGAGTTACTGCAGTGAAAATCTTAAATTTAACCTTTAGGAAATGTAAATAAAATTACACAAGTCATTTATAATAAATATCATTAAGCCATTGCTTTGTTCAATAACAATTACTTAAGCAGTAAGCTGATACTGAGAGTACCTAACATAAAAACTGATTAATTCACACTTACACATTGGTGTGTAGGTTGAAGTCCTTAGTCTGGTAACCGAAGGCAAAGTTGTTCTTGGCGAACTTGGCCTTCTGTGAGTCGAACTGTGTGTGCGCGCCCGCCAGCCAGCCCTGGTACTTGAGCACGGCAGCCACGTCCACGATGGGGCCCGCCAGGTCCAAGTCCAGGTTGGTGTTGATAGCAACCGTGTCATTAACAAAGGACGACTTTAGTTTACCAGTCTTGCTCCTGAAATTGTTGAATTAATTATAACTCTACATTTTTAGATGAATGGCAATCTTGTTGCCTAAAGTGCAATACAATGTTGAGTCTATGGAAACATTGTTTCAAAATGAGTTATAACACTTTTATAATAAACAACATACTCAATAGTCAACAGTGTGAGTCAATCATCTACAGAACTATTTACAGAAATAAAGAAATACATAATTCTTCGGTTGTATTCAATCTTACCCGGTCTGTGGTGCAAAGGTTCCCTCCAAGGTAACCTTAAGGCCCTTCGCGATCTTGTCCTGGATGGTGATGTCCGTGGCCAGTGTGTTGTCGGTGTTCCATTTCTCTGTGAATGTGAGGCCATAGTCCTTCACGGCGAATTTGGACGAAAGGCTGCCAAACACCTGTGAAAATAGTCCTTGGATGAGTTTGTGGTAGTTAAATATTAATCCCTCATATGCTTAGACATGGTTTCAAGCTGTATTCAAATAAATTTGTAGATATTGCAACAATGACAAGAAGACATGAATGAGTATATTTAACACTTTCTACTTGTGGGGGGTTAATTGATGTCAAAAATTATTTAATTAAGGTTTCACTTTAATAGATACACTGTAAGCATTGTAAAAGAAATCTCACCTTACCACTCCTCAAGTTTGAGGAAATTTTACTAGTGAAACTGGCTCCAGATTTGCTTTTACTCTTCAAGTTGACTTTTAACACACCCAATCGGAAGCCCTTAGCAATCATAGCAATATTATTCATTCAGGAAAACTTCCTAGTTATCCTGAATGTATAATAGTTTGCACACTTGCATGCAAAGATGAGAATGAATTGGATTATGTAAACTACAAATGACTACTACCTTTCCACTCTCCTGGTTGGAGGTGATGCCGCTGGTGAATTCAACTCCAGACTCACTCTTGGTCTTCAGGTCAAGTTTGAACACACCAAAGTGGTAACCCTTGCCGAACACATCATTGGCCTTTTTGCCAAGATCGGCATAGTATGGGGGAGGGGAGCTACCACCTTCAGCCGCCATCTGTAAAGTGAATTACCTTTTAGATTCTAGTTTCAAATTAAACAGCCAATGTTTGTTTAAAAAAACATAAGTCAAAGGAACAAATTAAGTGCTGATTAATCACATGACCTTATGAATGAATAAAAGTTGATAATAACTAGCACAAGGGGTGAGCCGCAAAATTAAGAATCTATGCCAGCTGTGTCAGGGTCGGGCTCGACATTGCTATTTACAATCCGCGTTCAGTATCAGTATTACATAACAGTCAGGTAATGAAGGGTTTCAGCTTAAAATGTTAGGTGTATTCTGATCATCCATGACACTGCTCCTTCGAGACACACCTTTCGGCCTTAAACTTGACCTTCATAGTTGGTGCCGAAATTCGCATTGAAGATTGAAATCACATGCGTCGATCAACCTTCACTGACGTTTGCGACCCCTCGATTCAATCAATCGTAGCACCACGATTTATGACACAGAATTTTTAACGCGTTAGCAGTATCCAACCCAAAATCACATTGATTGAGAGACAGAAATAGAAAACTACTAAAATAATTCAGAATACTCTTAGGGTGACGTCGATACTTCTCCATTGAAACCGGCTGAAGCGAATATTTTAACCTAAATTATACCCTACCTCTTGGGCACCTATTTAATAAGACGAACAAAATACCGAACACTTCAGAAAATTATACTCACTGTGGTTTTAATTTAGTCACAAATAGGATTAGTGAACGTGGAATCAGGCAATAAAAATTGCCGAATAGAGAGGAACCTCCTGCACCGCACCACAAGACAAATTTTAGGTTACTGAAATTTACGACAGAGCGCGCTGTCATACTATTTCACGCCGGAAAATGTGTTCTTCACAGTTTCCTCTTTTATATTTTTCCCTAATTTAAACACATTATTTCAATAAATAATACTGAAAAATTCACTAAAATAGTTATGACGTAAAGTTGATGAACCATAGTAATTAAAAACTAAGAATAAAAAAATAGGTCATTTGTAAAAAGTTTCTATATCGACACTGCTACAGTTTGACGTCAATGTCACAAGTACGAGTCAGTACACACATTTAATTACGTTAAAACTAGCTTTCAAAAGTAAAATATCAAATTTATTTAATATAATAATGTTTAAATAATATTTAAGTATTTTTGTTTATGTTTTGCTTAAGATACTGCTTACCTAAGATTAATTCTAATTGGCGCGCAACTACGAATGAAGTAGGTATACACAGTTCTCGAATTCTAACTTTGCCAGATGTATGAGTATGAGTATGCGCATCGCTTTTCCATGAAAAAAAAAATAATACTTTATCCTGCCACGTTAAATGTCGAGGACTGTACCAAAATTCATTTATTTATCGTACAGCGAAACAAATATTTTTTGTATTGAGGGCACTGCTATGAAATCGATAAACTAACCATGAAATAAATAAGTCAAATTTGTATTAAGGCAGCTGTAGGAAATTTTGCCTATTCAAAGCATGTAAGCACATGGTGGTAACTGATCAATTAGATAGATTCAATAGAGAGCTCTCTCTCCAGGTAGATGTTATGTCTGGGAAGCGAAGTCCACAGAGAGAAAGTTGGAAGTTATATTTATTCAACCGATCATCGAAACTTCGTTAACGCGAAGTAGAACACTTGACAGTTGGTGACGTTTGTGGAAGAAATTCGACTACTGGACAATAGGTGGCACTAGGGTCGCTACAATAAATTAACTTGCAACAGTTGCAACCTGTTGTAAACTCAGTCATTCGTCAAAAAACCGACAACCGGGTGGAGCGCTCACCAAGGGGCTAGGCGGGGCAGTGTCCCGGGGCCCTCAAGCTCAGGGGGCCCTCAAGCGGTGGGTCCCATTATTTTATTTGCCCCAGGGCCCTTGGTTACCTAGCTACGCCACTGAGCGGCTCGTGGCTCGCTGGTTTCCCCGTAACACGGCGTACTGACTGCACGAATGCTCGCTGTGTAACATGTTACATTACGCCTCGTAACGTTGGTCAGTACCCACCTTTACAGCCCAGGACGAGCTTTCCCCAGTGTCATCATAGCTGGCACGGGCGTCGTCGCCGGGACACGGCACCCGTTGTCCGTCGTCGTCCAAGCAAATCGTCATCTCGCTTAGAGAGCCGTCCTGTAGTTATAGGTTTTGGATATGCTAAGGTACCTAGTAACTATGTACTTACGTACTAGCTAAATACTTAGACAGTGGTGTTGTAAACTGAATACTTGAGGATACGTATTAGATAACCAGTAAAGTAGTGAATAGGGAATAGGTATAGTGTTTCGAGTTAGTTACAATCTATATGGAATAGAAATACAAATAAGCAATGTGTTCCTAGGAACAATATTAATGTCTATCTGATTTCGTAAATACCTATGGACCGTACATATCGAGCTAAGAGCCCGAACTACTACCTCTGTGTAAAATTTGCTTGTTGCCATACCGTAAGTAACTATGTATCTAATTTTTTATTCATAAAAAGTACCTAGCCAATGCCGTTGCTCGGGAAGCAACTGGAATCATCGAAATCGGTTCTGGGCTTGACGCGTCAAAAGGTAACAGGCAGGCAGACGTATCCTATTTAAGCTTAAACCTTAGAATCATACAGAGTTACCGACTTACTTTCGCATTTAAGAACTCAGCGATTCTGTGAGCCGAGCCCCACACATAAAAAAAAAAAAATATTCTTGGCAGTGCCTTAAAGGCATTTTGTTGAAATAAAAAAGAACATTTTTGGCAAGCGCTGCGACGCCGGTCATTGCATGTTTTTCTTCAGACAACGAGACGGTCGAATGTTTAGGTAACAACTTACGTTACCGGCCGATAAACATTTTGTAATGTTTCTCTGCAGCATTTTCCGTCAATTAGCATTAAATAGCATAGATATATGAATATTTACGTAGGCACGCAGGCAAGAACTTACTTTTTTCAAGCATGGCTTCTTTTCGTACGTCAATGCGGCAACTTTCGGAAATCTCCAAAATATAAATACATTATTAGATTCTATCAAGCTACATAAATACTCCAAAATTGACATAATTAAATAAAATGCATTAAATAAATTGTATATCCACTAGGCTGTAATTTTTTTATGACAATTATGTAAATGACAAGGAAATGAGTATAGATTTTCGAAATTAGCTGGGTAATCTATAAGGCTTCGACGGATATTTAGTTCAGCTTACCACCACTAGCTGATTCATTCCATGAAACTTCAAGACGCCATGATAAATGGATGCACTAAGTACTTATACCAATTCTAGTAGATAAGTAGGAATACATCATAGGGCTTCATTATGGTTAAAATTTTAACATATGGGTCGGGGTCGCCAACGCTCACCCATGCTACACTGACGTTCGTTGCAGACATACATTGTTCCTACATGCATACATTGTTCCTACATACATACATATATTGTTCCTACTTACATATCTAGTGGTTGTTGCTTATCACCAGTCGAACCCCATGCCTATTTTCACAAACACACCTAGCCATGCCATTTGAGTGTCTATAAGTACCGGTACTTATTCATAAATTTCATAACTTCGCTAATTATAAACATCGTCCCATTTAAAAATAACAGCGAACAGTTAAAATACTTCAATAATTTGTAGTCACAAATAATTCGTAGCTCAGTTATCCGGGAGTTCTTATACAACAACCGTTTGACTGACCTAGTTCTCGACAAACCATTGATTATTCACAATTTCTAGAATAGCCTACCGCGTACCGGACCTACTAATAGAATTAAATTGTTAAATGCTACAGAGAAACAACGGCAATCGATTTAATACCAACTTAGAATGCATTTAATCAAACTCGCGAGTATCAATTTTTCATATGAAAAAGCGGGTAAAGGCGGTTCCAAGACATTTTTTTTCTCGTCTGATTAAATCGACCCTTACAATTATAATATTTTTTCCACTCAGAACGATCAAACTCATGATAAAATGTAGTAATTGTCATCTAAATCTTAGAAAGCTCGCGTCCAATAAAGTGCTATCTCGGCTTCAGCATCGAAAACAAAAGCATAATCAAAATAACAAACGTAAATAAACGCGATCCGGAGCGACCGAATTCTCGACGAATCTCGAATGGTCGGCGGCTTATTTTAGCCAACCAATCGTGTACATATGTTATGAACTCTTCATCAGGCAGTCTGCTGGGATCTCTCCGCACAGAGCTTTCGCCGTCGCGAATAAACTTGCGGTTGTGAAATATTTGATTAGTTTACTAATCGGCATGGCGCAGGACGTGTGCTCCTACGATGTGGCCCGCAACGACAAGTACGGCCGGTATTTGACGGCGAACAAGGATCTAGAAAGTGGCGAGCTGATTTTTACGGATAAACCTTTCGCTTTTGGCCCGAAACCAGGTAAAAGGAGACGCTTTTAAACAACTTTACTACCTAGGATTTTTTTTTAGTTTCTCTGTGGATTCAAGTTTACAAATCCTGCATAAATAAATAATAATCTAGCCTAAATACTAAATACGTCCCACTGCTAGGCACAGACCTCCTCTTAGTATGAGAGGGCATGGGCTATAGTTCCCAGGCGGGCCTGATACGTATTGGGAACTTCACACACAGCTTTAAATTAGTTCGTTGCTGTATGCAGAATTCCTCACGATTTTTGACTTCACCGCATAGCTCGTGCATTAAATTAAATTTCGAAAATTCGTAAACGCGAGCCTGGGATTCGAACCTACGACCTACGAGCTAAAGTAGATATAATTGTTTGTTAGAAATATATTATTATTTTACGGTTAAATTTGAAATAACAAGGTGTAGCCACTAAGAAATACGAATTTATACGAATTCCTTGTTTCAAAATATCGAAAAATTTATTTATCTACTTACCTACTCATCATTGGTGCCTCTCGAGTCGTCTTGCTTGGCTTGACTCTATCCGACAAGTAGGGCTTCTTTTAGTGTTATACATACCTACTTAAACTTTACGTCTCTATACTCAAATTAACCACATTGTATTTTATGTTTTATAGCCAAATTTAGCACAATTTTAGGTTTTAAGTTCGATAAATATCAGTGACAGTTGCTAGCCTGTCGTATAATATTGTATCATAGTGACAGAGGTTTCTAATCTGTCGTATAATTGCGACAGGTTGCTAGCCTGTCGTATAATAGTGACAGGTACCTACCTAATCTGTCGTATAATTGCGACAGGTTGCTAGCCTCTCGCACAATACTGATCGGTTGCTAGCCCTAACAAAGCTGCCGTTCGCAGACAGCCCGCCGCTCTGCCTGGGCTGCTACTGCCCCGTGGCGGAGTCGCTGTGCGCGCGCTGCGGCTGGCCGGCGTGCGGCGCGGAGTGCGCGGCGGCGCCGGCGCACGCGGCCGAGTGCGCCGTGTTCGCAAACGCACGCGTTCGGTTTCAACCGCCCGATGATTGGACGGCCAGCGCCCCGCAGCTCGACTGCATCACGCCGCTCAGGTCACTCACCCTACGCTGCCATCATCATCATCATCTCCTAGTGCGCGGCGGCGCCGGCGCACGCGGCCGAGTGCGCCGTGTTCGCAAACGCGCGCGTGCGCTTTCAACCGCCCGATGATTGGACGGCCAGCGCGCCGCAGCTCGACTGCATCACACCGCTCAGGTCACTAACCCGACGATATGCAACAACTGTACCACCTAATCCGATACTAATGCCTGCATACCTGATACCTGTAACTAAAAGCATTGTAGCGACCCTAACGCCACCTATCGTCCAGTAGTAGAACTTCTCCCACACGTCATCAGCTGTCAAAGAGTTCTACATGCGTACGCATTCAACGGCCCTCACGTAGCTCTTGGTACGTGCTCCGCCACTCGGACAATAATGGGGATCGTCAACGCTTCGCCAACGCGGCTCCAGCTTGCAACTGGCCCTTGAAATCTAACAATGTCAGTATTTCCACTGTTACATAGGCCTCCCCTTTGGACTTCCCCATGTATGTACCAGTTGGAAGCGACCTGCATTCAGTGCGCCGCTCAGGTCGCTCACCCTACGCTATGCATCAACCGTACCACCTAATCTGAAACTAATGGGACTATCTCATATAAGATCGCAATAATTGAAAGTATTAAAGCTACCCTAACGCCACCTATCGTCCAATAGTAGAACTTCTTCTATCAACATCACCAACTGTCAAGTGTTTTACATCGCGCTTACGAACAGTCAGTTAAGGTTTTATGCTGTAGACATGTCGTCGACAATTATTGCCGTCATCAACAATAAAGTATTGCAATCCTCAGTCTCTTTGTTTCATTGTTTCCTACCATCAGCTAGTTGAACATCATTAGCACTTTACTATTTTCGCCGCAGGTTGCTGCTAGCCAAGGAGCGGGACCCAGACCGCTGGGCCCGCGAGCTGGCGCCCATGGAGACGCACACCGCGGCGAGGCAGGCGCGCCCGACGTGGGCCGCAGACCAGGTCAGTATCTAGGAGATGGTACCTAGGTATGTTTATTTACGCACATACACCATTAAGTTCTTACTTCTTTAAGACTAGGTACCTAATTAACCTACACAAGGTGGTGTAGCGATGTCCAGTAGTAGAAGTTCTTCCACAAAGGTCATTAACTGTCAAAGTGTTATACCTACATAACTCTAGAACGTAGTTTCGGAGATCGATTGCAAAAATACAACTTCCATCTTTCTCTGTAGACATCGGTCCCCAGGCATAACAGTTGCCTGGCGGGTGATCTCTCTATTGGGGTCTTTCACAGTCTCGTCGTGGACACTTAACAATACAACCTGCCGGCATGGGTCGGTAATGCAGGATAGACTATCTGGCACTTTCTAACACTTTTAGTTAAATAGTGACAGAAAGATGTATTCCACCTCGCGCGTGACTCAACACGTGCCTTGCCAGGCTAAGCCGGCAGGTATTACTAACACTGTTTAAACAGCAATAAACTTGGTCAAATTTTAAGAGGTGGGGCTCCTCACCATTCTAAAATCTGGCCAATTTTATTGCCGATCACTGTAACAGACGATCGAATTTGTGCCGAGCCGGGTACCTATTTGGTTTGCTCCTAACCATATCTGTCCGCGGGAGAATAGGTAGGTACCTACTCTGATGGATGACCATAACCTTCATCAAAGAGCAAATCCGTTGTTTCCTTAAATGTTAAAGGTTACTGTGTCCAGGTGAACGTGGCTACGTTCCTGGTGGAGCACTGCCGCCTCGGCGACCGGTTCGACAAGGAGCTGGTGCAGCAAGTCTGCGGTATTCTAGAGGTAAGCGACTGAATACATCTGCACTAATATTATTAAGGGCTAATTTTTCAATCACCAGATAAAACTTATCTGTCCGATAAATGTTGGCTGTCACTTTTCTTTTATATGACGCGAAAAAAGGATAGCAATATTTTTTAACTGGCTGCAATGATAAATTTATCTGGTGATTGAAAAATCGGCCCTAAGATGAAAGATTTTTATTTCTGTGTGTTTGTAACTAAAAAAAAATGTACACAAAATATTTACGAAATAAAATACATGTCTAACAATACTCTCAACTCTAAAAATAACGTGATATTTATATGTATTTTGGAAATGTCGTATCCAATCTTTAACTTTATTTTCCATAAAGTGTTGTGTTGTATAAAATAGTCCACCTGTTGTGCAGGTGAACGCGGTGGAGATCCCATCGCGCGGCGGCTTCAGCATCCGCGCCGTTTACCCACGCCTCGCCATCGCCGCGCACTGCTGCGTGCCTAACATCGTGCACACCATACTGCAGGACGACTACCAGTCAGCACACCCTAATTAATACATCTCTACTAGAGTTGCTTAGAGCCTTGTCACAGTTGCGATTTATGAGAGAGTTAAAAGGGCACATATACAGAATTCGCCATCTTCATCGACCTAGATCTTAACATCTAAGTACTTATAATGTGTACTTCCATTACTTTCTGTATTTTTAGGCGCTGCCCTAATCGGCAGCAGCCGTACGACCGTGCGATGCAATTTTTGTCCACGATGTCCCAACAGCAACAAGTGTCCTAATACATCGTGTAATTACCATACCCCTCGCGTCGATGTGTCCCGCGACATTTACAATGACAACTTTTCATTCATCTCGGTTACCAAAAACAAAATTAACCAGCGCCATAACTTTCCACATCTCGCCACAAACAAATCCTCGAAATTTGAATCATTTTTAGAGTCCAGGTGCGAGCTGCGACGCCCATAAAGACTGGCGAGTCTCTTCACCTGTGCTACACCTACGTGCTCTCCCCGACTCTGTCGCGGCGCGACTATTTGATGGAGTCCAAGTTCTTCGCGTGCGACTGCCCGCGCTGCGCCGACCCCACGGAGCTGGGCTCGCATCTCAGCACGCTCAAGTGCAGCAAATGCGACAACGGGGTCATACTGTGCACCAATCCGCTGGGTAAGCTACATAGCCCTAGACTGTCTAAGACTGTCTATTAGTCTCATAAGGTGCCCAAGTGATTCACATAGAATTCTTAAATTACTTGGACATATGGTTTTAGATATTTGAGATCGTCACTTCCTAGTAACAGGGTGAACATGAATACTTTTCTGCCAGCTCGTGTGCCACTGTCCCTAAGAATGTGACGACGAGATGGCGCAGGCAAGTTAAAGTCATCATCACCAATATCTGACACATCGAAGCTGCATAAATATAAATATCTATAAGGACAAATTTGAGGATAAATGAATATGACTATGACTATATTACTAGGGTCGGTAGATCAGGTCAGAATTTTTTACACTCTTCGCAGATATTAATGCTGGTGACTGAACTACAGACGTCCGCTGGGATTACAGGGGTGGCAGGGAAAACATAAATCGGTCATGACGTGCTACTTCACCCTTGCCACCGCCTCTCATTCCCAAAGACGCTCGCGCACTGTTATCGAACTTGAGACACATTCATGCTGGATCTTCGAAACCAAAGATCAAGTATGTCACCCAACGGCCAACAAACGTCGTGAATCGTCTCCGTCCTAGTTACCTTCCCTTACTGATCTCCAATATTTCCACTAACCAGACAGCGAGGCCGCGTGGCAGTGCAACGACAAGAACTGCGGCTTCAAGACGTCGAGCGCGGCGATGCGCAAGCTACTGGCCGTCGTGCAGGCCGAGGTGGACCAGCTGGATGCGCTGGAGCCCACCGCGCAGGCCGTCGAGATGCGGGAGGCTACGCTTAAGAAGGTATGCTTACCGAAGGTATAGATCAAGGCAGTCAAACCTAGGCACGCGAGCCACTAAATGGCTCACCAGTCAGTTTGTCCGCCCAGCGGCTACAGCCGGAAAGCTGGCGCTTTCACTTGATTGGTCATCGTGTAAAATCGTTGGGCGCCAGTTTTTAAATTTTTCCTCACCTGGAAAATCTATTGGCCAGCTTTGGTAGAGATTATAGACACGCACCCCGAGACTTCAGACCACAGAAAGCGGTTCAGTTTTTCATATTCTTTTTATCGTCATATCAACTTATTAGAGAAATTAGAGAAGCACCGTTTTTTTTTTAATTTAAAGTGCTATTGATCAAACGGTTTGCAATAAATATTGCTTTTCGTGACCTAAATAATGCCATACTGTCTGTGTAATCCGCATAGAAGCCAAGATATTACCACTTAGTTTTCCAAAACGCGGTCTCTCCTCCCGGAATGCCTACCTGGAAGGTTCCAGATTATTGTTTTGACGCTCACTTCTTAACTTTCCAGTACAAGTCGGTGTTCCACCCTCGGCACGCACTGCTGGTGTCGCTTAAGCTGGCACTGGCGCAGCTGTACGGGCGCGTGGCGGGCTACGCGCTGGACGAGCTGCCCGACCTGCTGCTGGAGCGCAAGGCCGAGCTGTGCCGGCTCGTGCTGGCCGCGCTGGCCGCCGTCGCGCCCGGCCAGACGCGGCTGCGCGGTGAGTCGCCAGCTAAGAAAACCCATGACTCGCCGACGACGACAATATGTCGTTAAAATGTAGAGCAAAATTGTATGATGGCGCGGCGGGTATGGCTCAGCACAGCAGTAAGCGCGTGGCGCTGAATGCCACTCCACACAATCCACCATATTTATTTCTTGAAGTCAGAATACTACATAAACACACATACACATTCTCACGCCTTTATTCCCATGAGGGGTAGGCAGAGCACATGAATTAAAAAATCCAGAATACTATAACTAGAATACCCTAATGCCACCTATCTTCCAGTAGTAGAACTTCTTCCACAAATGTCATCAACTGTCAAAGTGTTCTACATTGCGCTAACGAAGTTTCGAATATCGGTCGCATAAATACAACTTCAAACTTCCTCTTTGTGGACTTCGGTCCCCAGGCATAACATCTGCCTGGAGTGATCTCTCTATTTGAGACTTTCCCTCAAACTAATGCACAGATTTACATTAACACACTGTTCACGATTTTTAAGTTTCTGAATTGTTTACCGTGTTCCAGGCATGATGCAGTACGAGCTCCACGCGCCCCTGATGTTCCTCGCCCGCAGCGAGTTCAGCGCCGGCCTCATCACGCAAGAGAAGCTCAAAGAGCGCCTCCAGGAGCCTATCGCTTGCTTGGCGGAAGCCTCCCAGATCCTGTCGCGAGAGGACCCACAGAGCCCCGAGGGCATCACGGGTCAGATCGCTCAGCAATCCATGGAACAGCTACAGGCCAGCCTCGATGCTTTGTAGTACACTTGCCTTTTTAGTTATGGTTGTATCGTAGTCGTAGCTTTAAGCCAAGGATACACAAGGGGATAAATAATGTCCTGTGACACGTGTCCCCAGCAACGTCGGGCGAAGTAGCGCGACGTTGCTGGACTTCGCTCGACATGTCTGGCAACATCGCGCGACACGTGTATTATACGCGGATATAAGTCGCGCGATGTCGCCAGATATGTCAGGCGAAATCGGCCGGCTTCCCTTGACATGTCGCCGACAACTTGTCGTGGGACATTTTGTCCCCTAGTGTATCCTTAGCGTTATAAAGCAGTTTTATAAGACATAGCACTCAGAGGCACGATTGGATGTTAATTTTAACGGAAGTAAAAAAAAAACTTGAATAAACTAGTAACACTGTCCAGCTTTGCACAAGTTTTTCTAGTTTCAATAAATATGGAAGATTCTATTTGTAATAAATGGATGCTGCAGTATAAGTGATGTTGTACATAAGTAAGAGGTATGATTATTTGTAGTTTGCATTGTAGTAACTCAGCCTAAAAGACAAAAGAACTGATCTCTGAGAGCAAAATTTGGCAATTTTTTACGCATCTCATCTGAATGTAGTCACTTGATTGTTGTGTATTTAAAAATTAAAACATATGTTTCCTAAATAAATGAAGTAATAAAATTTTAAATAATATCATTTTATTTTATTGTATATACATGTTTGAAAATATACTAAAATCTTATCTTTTTAGGTTGTTTCTTTGCAGAGTCCGCATTATTGTTATTATTCACAGGGCCCTGCCCTATATCCTCTATGTTATCCGCACTTTCCAATGTATCCAATTTGACAGAAGTCTCCTCCCTCTGGCCTTGAGTCTGTAAATTTAATTATAAAAAATATGAGTTACTATTATTTAGTTACTAACTTATTAACTTATACTGCTCTTTGTTATTGTATGGTGCAGTTAAATAATAAAACAAGCAGTTTGTATTGAAATACATACATACACCATGTCTGTATTCCCAAATGGGGTAGAGTCTACCCGGTAGACAGATCAAACAAAATCCTACATAATCAAAACCTATTTTACGTTTTCTAACCATTTCTAGCATATTTTTTTGTTTTTAAATTAAGAGGTATAATGGTGACACCAGGTTGCTTGCCTGTTGAATATGATATGCCTCAACCTATTTTCTCATTTAAATGGATCAAACCAATTGTAGCCTTATTCATCATGGTATGTTGTTCGAGATCATTTTGAAGTAAATTGCCAACATGTGTCAACCAACTATGTCCAAACTGTGTTGACTAAATGAAAAGGGTAAATAATACTCACTGTAGGACAATCTTTCCTGAGATGTGTGACATCACCACACAGTTTGCAGGAGCCTCCATTTGGGTATAAGCCTTTGGGATTATCTGGGCACTGCCTTGCTATGTGACCCTGAAATCAAAAATAAACTAATATTAAAAAAATACATGTATAGTTTATAGACATCATTCAATTATCCCTCTGTGTTATTAATCCAAGTAAAAAAAACTGAGATATCAAGTATACTTACAGATTCTCTACAAATGAAACAGGTTGCAAATCTGAACTCCTTATCTCTCTGCACTTTACATTCAAACTGCCTGTGCTCTGTTGATCCACATTTGAAGCACACTCCATCAGCTGCCTGGACTCCTGGTATCTTAGACTTAAGTTCAGGGCAGTCGGACAGGTTGTGACCACCTTTTCTGCAGTTGTAGCACACATCCCTCTTCACTCTGGCAAGAGCTTTCTCTGCCCTTCTCCTTTCTAACTTCATTGTCCTCTGAACTTCACTTTTGGGTATCCCCTTCTGCATCATACTCTTTTTCAGTTCAGTAAGGCGTTCGGCATCTTTCTTCATAATTGGGAAGCCTTCAAATCTCACCAGTTCAACTTCTTTACCATTGATTATGAGCTGGAAACTATTGTCATTGATCTCTTTCCTTCTAACAGGTTTTCCGCCTTTAAGTTTCTTCTTTTTGGCATTATTGCTGTCTGGTCCACCCTTGTTATTTTGATTTTGGTGATTCTGAGTTAAAGTATTAGACTTGGCCATGCTAGAGTCTGGTGCATCATCATTTGGAGCATTTTGACTATTATTAAGCTGGTGTTTATTTTTATTTTTCTTCTTTTGTTTCCTTTTATTTTGGGAAGTTTCTTCTGGTGCTGCATGGGGTGCAACACCAGTTTCTGGAGCACTGTCGGCTTGGGGGATACTCTCAGAAGCATTTAATTTGTTCTTCTTCTTTTTTTTCTTTTCAGGTGAAGGAACACTCACTTTAGACTCTGTTAATATGTTGGTCTGCGCTGGCACATCATCGATGGCCGATGCCTCTGCTGCATTTTTGTTTTTCTTCTTCTTCTTGTTCTTATTCTTTACATTAGCTTGTGTGGACTCAATTGGTTGACCATTGCTATTAGACAACTGGTTCTCGGAAGAGTCAATTTCTGTTGGCTGTTTTTGAGGCAAAAGTCTTTTCTTGGGTTGTTCTTCAGGAAAGTCGCACCATGTAGCTTTGCGTTTGGAAACTTTATGTTCCTTCAGGAAATTTTCATAGTTTTCAATACGCTGATTTTCTGCCTGTAAGTACATTAAAATAAAGTTAACAAATACTGCATTTCCAGATTAACCGAATGAAACCACTGTCTCGAATGTGTAATACAGGAAAATATAACATTTTAAATATTTTGCAAATTACTAACCTCTTTCCTCTTACCAGCTTCTTCCTTTTCCTTTTTCGACTGCAGAAGTTGTTCCTTCATAACTTCCCATGGCGTGCTGTCCTCGGGCGTTCTTTCGTTGGAAGCTTTTGAGCCTTTAGCTCGGGCAAATCTGGTCATATTGGAAGCTAATCAAATCAGTTCCTCTTCAAGCCGTTATACACTTAAAAAACACGCCACATCGGTAAGTTCTAATGTATTCACACGTGCGAATAAAATAATCGTAAAACGTAAATTTTCACGGATAACATGCGCATGCAAACGTCTGAAACGTCAAAGTAGAAGCTTTTTGCCTTTTTCTGTCAAGTTGACAATAGAGAATCGTATTTTGCTTCCAATTTTCGCTTGAGAAATTTAGGAAAAACAAAACGTTTAATATGAAATGTTATGACTGAGTGAGTATAATCCTTATCGGTTTAGGTAGTTAAAACAATGTAAACAATCTTGACGTGTCTTTTTATTTAAACGTACACTTTATAAATCGAAAACTTTACATTTTACAATTTAGGTATGAAAAAATAATTTACTTTCATAATTGAATTGTATAGTGTAACGATTTTCATTTTTAGACTGTGTATTTCAACAAAAAGACATGTCAAGATTGTTTATATTGTTTTAACTACCTAAACCGATAAGGTATAGTCTCTTATAATAGATATTGAAATAAATTTAGGATGCTTTTTAATAAAATATAGGTATATAGAGTAGAACTAACGAGTCTGCGACTTGGGATTTTTCTAAAAAGTTCTATATGGCAACATTATTAATCTGCCAAAGATACGTCTCATTACGTCAAACGTTGTGTCAGTGTTGTGCTACGATTTATATTTAATTTTAATAAATTGCTTTATTATGGGTAAAACATTGGAAAGTAACGTGAGAAAATTGCTAAATACGATGATTAGTAAGTTTAGACAAAAACAAGAGGAGAAAGAAATTGTTTTCCAAGAAAAAGAACAATGTTTACTTACGATCTCAGATTTTTTAGGTTAGTATGACCTTTAATCTTGATATTTTTTTGCATGTATCCTCTATGGATTATTAAATGATGTTGTATTTACTATATTATAATACTATTTCTTGCTTATAGAAAATCTTGAAGATATTCAAGGACTCTGCGATATTAAAAAGACCGTCGAAACACTAATAAGAAGTCTTAAAATTTGGAGAAGAAATCTTTGATAGAAACTCAGACTATGTTAATTCTTAAAATAAATATCTTCACTAACGGGTATGTTTTGCATCAATTTAGAGTTATAATCATTTATTTGCTTAGTTTCGGAAAGATGTACTCAAAGATAAAAAATATTTCTTGTCTAGTTATATTAGTGATTGGTCAAAAAAAGAGTTCACTGTTTTGGATGTGTCAAATTGTTGAGGACCTTCATTTATATCCATTTTACACCTTGTTTTGCAGAAGATGATATGGATAAGATTTTATGGAGCAGAGGTTCCAGCGAATGCAGGCAGTGATTATGAGAGGCAGACGCCTATTATCCTGAAGAGGAGGAAGAGAAATCAAAATTGGTATTTAAACCTTATTTTATTTTTATTCATTAATAAATATGTTAACCTTTATGCATTTATGGTTGTTGCTCATGCCTCCAATTGAACAAGAACAGTTTGCATTCAAAGGAAAATATATTTATACAATGAAATTTAAATCTGAAACGTATATACTCATTGCATATTAGCATGTTGATTATGTATAAACAAAATTTTATTTTCCTGTGTCAAAGTTCATGGTGAGCATCGAGGCAGCTGGGAGACTGGCATGAGGGCAGCCTGGTGAACACTGGATTGGTGTTCAAGGTCGAGGCCACGCTCAAGAAACTTGATAGAAATAAGTTTGAATAGCAGTCGAGATAAGGATTTTTAAACTTCAACATTGTACATTTTTTAAATATTTTCTTAAATAATATTGTATTGAAAATTGTTTCAGATTAGATTGCATTCATAACTATTGTTTTTGCGACGGTTTTTCTATAGTTAAAATCATAGAGATGTGTGTGATTAGCCTCTAGTAAAGGCTGGCTGTGTAATGTTCATGCCCGTCGATAGGTAGGGCTATAGGGTAGAGTAGGATCCCCCTCCATTTGTAGGGAGGAGGGATGTAGAATAGGTTTTATATAATTATGTAAATTTGGAATACATTAAAAAGAAGAATATTAAGATGTCACTCAGAAAAACAGAATAGATTTGTCAGTATATAGAAAACTATCGAAATAAATCAGAATATTCTCAAGAACAGTTTTTATTTATAAAGTTACCTATTAACTAAACCCCCGTAGCTCTACAGTACTTAGTAGTCAATAATAAATTAATACACCTAATGTATTTTGTATTAAAACAAATTTATAAAGTAATAAATCCATTTATTCATGAGTCATAATCAAAATCATCTTCAAATTCATCTGTATAAATAGATAGTTATATCATTTAGTTTGAAAACTAATCAAGTCCTATAAAAAATTGTCAAGTACCAAAACAGTTTTCTCCTACTATAGTTAGTAATACCATATAAAGATTTTTTAAATTTGCCGCGTTTTCTCAGGTCAGAGTCACGTTAGCCAGACTCTAGGAGATATATTATATCTCAAATAATATGCTCTGGATTTTTGAATTCATGTGCTCTGCCTACCCCTCCTGGGAATACAGGCGTGAGAATATGTATGTATGTATGTATGTATGTCAAATAATATTCCCCATATAATATTCTCCTATACATACATACATATTCTCACGCCTGTATTCCCAAGAGGGGTAGGCAGAGCATATGAATTCAAAAATCCAGTGCCACGTTTAGTTTAGCAGTTTCAGGGAACCAGATGGTTAAATGTGATATTGCAGTGACAGGTTGCTAGCCCATCGCCCAACTATTTTGTTACACTAATCCAGAGGTAAACGGAGGAGTGTTGACTGTTGAGTAGCGGGCCATAGGAGAGGCAGTGGACGAATATAGGCTGATGATGATGATGATAAATTCTAGAGGTTTATTATTCAGGATAACATTTTTGTAACAAACATTTGGTCTTACTCTTGTTTGTCATAAGTTATGTCAATGAAACCTATAAAAAGGATTAAAAGATATAAGATAATTTAACCCTTCGTATGCGGGAAAGGAAAAATATACTGCATTCGAGCCTCTTCTGTTTCAATATCTTCAAATTATGGTGATTAAAATAAAAATAAAAAAAAGATATCCTTAAAATGGAGCAGATCTGCTCCGTAGCATACAAGAGGTTAATTTCCCACCCGGGCCCAACTCATTTTTCCACTAATAATTAAACGAAGGATGATCAACCTGTGTCCTATAGAAGCATAGAACACACTACATTATAATCTTCCAGCTACTAGCTAATACATTGCAGTCAGGTGCTAATGCAAGGAAGGCATTGCAACTTAGTAAGGGAAGGGGAGCAGTGTAAGTATTTTTATTTCTTTCTACATGGTTATTTGACCAATAAATAATAATATTAATTTATTACATAATAAAAATATAACATTACACAACTTAACCTAATTAAATTAAACTAAAACTACCTATAAAAAATACAATACATCATCAAAAGACGAGACTGGCATCGTCCCCAAGACGCTGGCGGCATTACCCCGCTGCACAGCTATCCCTAGCCTTTGAGCGAGGTAAGCGCCAGCTCTGGGGTCACCTGATGCCTGGACTAGCCTTTTGCACAGGTCTTTCAAAAAATGTTTAGTGTCATGGGACCACGGTCCCATCGTTTCAAAAGCAAGCGCCGCAAATTCATAGTAGTTAGTTAAACCACTATATTACCTTCAATTTTTATTACAAAATTTTATTACTAATCTGAGTAGGTATACATAAAAATATGAATGATTCAATTTAGACTCCAAGAAACATGTTAAAAATGTACAGTGATGTATTTTAGACTATGTGTTTTTGCGGGCAGGTGGTAAACTGGCTTCTAAAAGTTTAACCCAATCTTCATATTGTTTGTTATCCTCTTCATCTAACTCATCACAAAATCTGTCAATATCTTCCTCCGTCACTTGTGATTCTTCAGCATTGAGAACAGCTGTACCAGTTCTTTTCTTTTTTTGAGATTTGGTTACCTTCAACTTATTTCCAAGGTCAACTTGTTCAATGATCTTATCTTCAGTTACTGAATCACCATTTGAAATGCTATTCTTTTTCTTCTTCTTCTTGGAAATTTTAGTTTCGTTTTCTAAAGGTTCTTTATTAACTTGATTGTCTTCAATTAAAGATTTGCTCTTATTCTTTTTTTTCTTTTTTATGGTGATTTCACAGTCATCTTTGATATCATTACTAACATTAACAATTTCTGTATTATCTACTGTTGGCGTTTCATCTTGTTTTGCGTGGTTTTTCTTCTTTTTCCTTTTCGTTTCTAAAGTAAATGCGTCTGGGTCGTCCACAGCAGGAATTACTTCTTCAATTGCTGTTTGTAAACTTGTGTTAGCTACGCCAGCACTCTCATGTTTGCGTTTCTTCTTTTTTTTGTTCACATTCTCTACAATGTCGTCGGCGCAAATAGCAGAGTTATTTAATATTGTATCGTTTCTTTCAAGATTGGGTAAATTTGTAACATCTTGCTCAGATATCTCAACTGAATCTGGAAAGTTTTGTGTCTTCTTTAATTTCTTGTCTTTCTTCCCCATTATATGTATGATATTAAGATTCGCTGACTAAATGTTTTATTAATACAATAACGCCTAAAATCCATTCATAGGTTATACTCGCATGCCTGGCCTGTAATCTGCAAAACACGGCACACACAACGTCACTTGTCACTCTTGTCAGTGTCACTGATCACGGACCTGTCACAGCACAGACACCGCAACAAAAATCAAATGTAGTGCTGATGATGGCACAACTAGTTTTTGTTCGGAAACGTATGTTTTACGCAATTTTTGTTAAATTAACCCTTCGAATGCTTATAGGAATGGACCAGAAAGTTGCACCTCAGTTAGGAAGTAGTTAAAATTAATCATATATTTCTACTGAAAACTTTCGTGCCGCAAGTCATTCACTATTAATTGAAAAAGTATGATATGTATAATACTTCGTGGTAATTATTTGAGTATATTAGAATGTAATGTTTATGTATTAGTGTATGCATATTTTCTTATACATGTTTGTTTAGCTTAAGTTAGGTTTAGGTAGTTTTATGTTTTTTTTCTTCCATAACTTTTCTTTTTTTGTATGTCTACTTGTTTCCCTTTCTTTGTCAATCGCCCAAAGGTTAACTGGCAGAGATCCCCTCGGGGATAAGTTCGCCTCTGTGCATAAAACTGTTATCCTGTATTTTTAACCGACTTCAAAAAAAGGAGGAGGTTCTCAATTCGTCGGGATATTTTTTATTATTATTCACATATCCATTTATTGTCTTAGACTAGGTTTTTTACAAAATGATTATAAAAAGTAAAATACAAAATGCA
>BHDV01016788.1:63285-78704 GCA_005406045.1 Adoxophyes honmai | reverse complement strand
TCACCCTCATTATTAGACAAATGCTTTCAGTATAGCCCAAATTTGAAGTCGGTTTTTTTTTGTTTAAAATTATGTTACATATATTTGTTTTAATTTGCTAAACGTGGCACTGGATTTTTGAATTCATGTGCTCTGCCTACCCCTCATGGGAATACAGGCGTGAGAATATGTATGTATGTATGTATATTTGTTTTATGTGCAATAACGAGTCATACAATACAATACAATACAATATTTTTTTCAAGGTAAATTAATTTACAACCCACTTTTACCTTTCATGAATTTGCTACTAG
Source organism: Adoxophyes honmai (assembly GCA_005406045.1). Lineage (NCBI taxonomy): Eukaryota > Metazoa > Arthropoda > Insecta > Lepidoptera > Tortricidae > Adoxophyes > Adoxophyes honmai. Next base: position 78,411 of record BHDV01016788.1, on the reverse strand, counting down.
ATTAACACCTAACACAGACTTATTATAATATTCAATAACCCGAGTCCTTAAATATATCTACATCTACATGGTCATTCATGTTTCTGTGCGTCAGGAAGTACGTGCTTTAATGCTGGTTAATGGCCAATATCTAGAATGAGATTGATGAGTGAGAAAGTGTTTCATATTTAAACAATTTCTGCACACTTAATGCAAAAAATAAAAAAATCAATAAAAGTCCAGTTTGTAATTTAAAATATTATTTGTACGAATCCCTGTTGTTTTAAAACTATGCTAAGCAGTTATTTATTTAATATGAGGAACATGATAAATAGTTTGTGCATTTCCGAAACCACATTGAATATTCCTTCACTTACATATAATTCATATTCGGGATTAGTAGCCTCTAACACTCAACTCGGTCAATTCACTCATGGTATGCAGATTATAGAGCATTAATGTAATAAAAGTATTTATAGGTTTTACAGCAAAGTTCACAGCAATCTGCTGTATAGTTTTCCGTATGTAGGTCACTTCCAATATGGTTGGTAAAAGCCGATTTATTTGAGTCATTTTATTGGTTCAATAAGTAGGTACATAAGTTGCACCTCGCAGTCGTTACTATAGTGTAAAGCAATGATATTTATCTCAATAATATTTTTTAGAATTAGGGTCGATCAATTAAACGAGAATAACATATAGTCTTGAAATAAGTCATACGTTACTTACGAGTAGAGCAATTTTTCAAAGGAAAAAAGGGCACTTGAGTTATTCTTAGACAAAATTTCAGTGGACAATATTAAAATAACAGTAAGTAAGCATGGTTTTTTAATTAAGTTCATACGAAAGTAAAACGAATATATTAATCTACTTAGTAGATGAATACTTTCCTAGCTACATTAATACAGCCTGTAAACCGAAATTGACATGCATGTATCTAACTTTGCTATGTGCATATATTTTATATATTAATAGAATCAACTCTATCTCCATACACGTATGTTATCAGCGTTAATTATTTCAGACCTGACTGCATTATTATTTATTGGCTGTAAGTCAGTTAATCGCTGAAGTGTATGATAAACATACGTCCCACTCGTGATAAACGACGCTTTTACGTAACCCGCAGCGAAGCCGCTATCTCGCGGGAAACTAGGTATAAGTATGAAAGGTAGCGGCCGGCGCGCGTCGCGATGCCCGCCTCCCGCCACGCCGCACCGGCCGAGTGCCGCAATCTAGCAAAAGCAATCAAATTCACTTGTCGTCCGTCAGCTTCGTTTGATCTTTACCTCGCGGTGTAAACAAGTGTTCTAAAAAAATAAACGTACCGAATAATTTATTTTAAACTGTGACTATGGCTGACAAAGAATATATCCTGGGAATGGACATAGGGACCACGTCCGTTAAAGTGTGTGTTTACGATCCAGATACAAAAGAGTTAATTGCTAAACAAAATAAGGATACAGCCGCAAATATTCCCAGCGACCAAGGCATTGAGGGGAACAAGCAGGATGTACCAAAAATAGTTTCAGCCGTGCACTACTGCGTGTCCCGACTACCAAGGGATGTACTAAAACACGTCAAGAAAATCGGTGTTTGCGGGCAGATGCATGGGGTCGTGCTATGGAAAAACGGAGAAAACAGGTATGTTTATTTCAGAAGCTATATAAACTTATTGCCTTTATCTAATAAGTAATATTACCAAATAGATAATAACTGACAGCAAAACAAGACGTCAATACAATATTTATAATCTTCAATAAGCATGACATGTGTAGGTACCATCTTTATTCTATGATCTGTACTTATTACCCTTTCTTCGCGTTATTTACTGTCTCAAACTTACCTTTATATTAGGCAGTATTTTAGATGTTGGGCACTGATTCTATGTATTAAGTATGAGCAATTAATGTAGTTATGTACATGGAAAGTCTAGAATTTAGAACTGACCTTCCTTAGTATGCATTCTTCGTTTATAATGGTTACGAAATACGAACTAGGTACTTTTTAATTGATGCTAGTTGGGAGGTCCTTAATTGCTTCCTACCTTCCTAGATACATATGCACTTAGTTTAGATAGATGCATGGGTCAGAGCATTTACAGAACCTCCAAATGGAATACCGGAAATGACGGTAGGAGAGGTCGCCAAGGCCAATAAGAATGCATCAATTTACTTTGCGCAATATGTAGCAGTCAACTTCTCTTTAACACTTGATCCAACTGTCCTCACTATTATGCATAGTAACAAAATTGTGAAGCGTTGGTACCTATTTATCTATTTACTAATTATCTTATCATTACTTTCAGGGCTTGGGAAAAAGTTGAAAAAGATGGAAACGTGATAAGGTTTGAAGGAGTCAGGGAAAACATGTCTGCTCTATACACTTGGCAAGACACCAGATGCAAACCAGAGTTTTTAGACGCCCTTCCTCAACCCGATTCTCATCTCAAATGTTATTCGGGCTATGGCTGCGCCACCCTCTTGTGGATGCTTAAGCATAAGCCTGAAAAACTTAAAAATTTCAATTGCTCAGGCACCGTTGAAGACTTCGTGGTTTCAATGTTGTGTGACCTGGATATCCCGGTCATGTCCGATCAAAATGCCGCTAGCTGGGGCTACTTCAACACAGAAAAGAATGAATGGAATATAGACATATTAAACTCAATAGGTTTCCCAGTAAACCTCTTACCAAAGGTTGTAAAGAGTGGAGAGTTCGCTGGTAAACTAAATTCGTCCTGGAATGGTATTCCTGAAGGTACACCGGTTAGTGCTGCTCTTGGAGATTTACAATGTTCTATGCTGGCGACCCAGGAAAGCAAGCAGGATGCCGTCTTAAACATTTCTACATCTGCCCAGTTAGCAATTATCGCGAATAACATTTCCGACCTTGGATGCAGTACGGTTGAGCATTTACCTTACTTTGGTAATACTTATCTAGTTGTAGCCGCGTCGTTAAATGGAGGAAATGTATTAGCGACGTTCGTTAAAATGCTTCAACAGTGGATGTTAGAATTCGGCTTTCCCATCCCTCAAGCAAAAGTGTGGGAAAAATTAATAGCAATCAGTTCGGCCGCGCCGTTGACTTCAGAAATGAAAATAATCCCTCATTTACTGGGCGAAAGACATGCGCCGACAGCTAAAGCTTCGGTGGGCGACATTGACTTGTCAAATATTCAACTGGCTTCAGTATTTAGGTCACTGTGTGACAGCTTGATACAGAACTTGCATTCAATGATGCCTAAAGAAATATTACGGAACGCAAATATTAAGAGAATTGTTGGGAATGGTTCGGGGCTGTCACGAAACGTAGTTTTACAAAGAGCAGTAGAACATTATTACAACTTGCCATTAGAGTTCACCTCTGGAGGTGACGCTGCTAAGGGTGCCGCAGTAGCTGTTGCAGGGAACTAAAATATCTACTTACGCAAAAACTGCCATCGAATTAGACTGTAGTAAAACTCTAGAAAACATGTGATGATAATTACTTGAGACCAATTAAGGTTGTTTATCTTTATCATGTTTAGATACTTTAGGTGCATGCAGTTAGAAAGTAGACAATAATCACTTAGTACAGTAATAATCAGTTATACATATACACAAATTTATTTATCTGATGTTATCTTATACATAAGTACCTAGTTATAATTGCATGATTCTGAAAGAATTCAAAATTTTGTGAGCGCCGTTATGTGCCTAGATTTAAAATATAATCCAAAATTAAAAATATCATTAGGATGAAAAGATCCACGAGTGGAAGGAACATTCATTAAGATGTTCAGCCTCCAGTTGGAACCTAAAACATATAAGTCTTTTTAGGTAGCTTGTGCAGTTACGATGATGTATGATAAGCTGAACTGCTTCTTATAAGTATGAATAGTTTTATAAAATTGGCCTAAATGACAGAACCCTAAGTGAAATAATAATAAGTAAGAGTTTATGTTTACATTAACTGACAAAGTCCTGCTGAATAATTCCACGTAAAATTATCATGTTTTTGTTTCTTAGTTAAATAAAGACTTCCACAATATTATAGTCTATGCTTTATGTTCACAATAAAAATTGAATGTTAGCAACGCATCTACATTTCGTTAGATATATTTACAAATATCTATGGGCGATGGTGATTACTTACCATCGAGTCTCCCACTGGTTTGTTTGCGTTCCTTGCGGTATAAAAATAGGGACTATTAACTACATACTTATAATTTGTATTTGTACTTCTCTGAAGTATTTAGTGTTTTTTTTCTTAAAATAACTCATTTACATAGAAAAACACAAGATTAGGTACATAATCTGTTTTAGTATGTATTTTAGTTTATACAAACCTATATATATATCAGTAGAATTTCAACATGTTTTTTCTTTGTTATACTGTTGAACGAATAAATTTTAACTTACTGATACGATTTCCAACATTGATGTTGACGAAATTAAGCAATTAAATTACTGTGAATATAATCGATACAAAATTTATCCGCAAAACCTGTCGGAACGAAATTAGGTACAGTGATACTTTGAACTTTTCGTACTAGAAAAAAAAGCAAAATTTTGGAAATATAGTGTTTAATTCAAGTTCTGTTGTGTTTAATAGATACGGGAGCTCATTTTCGACAGAGGTTAGCTCACTGGTAAGCCGGTGGGATAGCGATAAGCTAATTCCACGCAGACGGTGTTGTGGATAACAATTAGTATAGACTGTTTTAAACTTTCGTGATTCTCACACATATAACGCGGCCACGCATATAACATGTAATGCGGCCGAAACGTCGAGAGGTAATTAAAAATACCGTGATTAAGTCCCGCGTAAACATAAATATGAATTAGTATAGAATAAACACAGATATTCGTTCCAAGGCACCAGTGTAGGTAAAGCGATGCATACGCTGATAAAACGATATATTTTAAGAACACAGTTGTTTATGTAAACAGATGACACAGTATTTTACTTCACGTGTTTCGGTACGTAAAACATTTTATTTAATTGCCTTTGTACAGATGTTTACAAGGATGAAGTAGATACAGACCATCTGAAGTGTGAAGAAAGTATTGAAAAACCCGAAACATGAACTGGTAGATTTGAAATGTTAAATGAATTTTCGAAGAATATTAAAATAAAAACACAAAACTGTTGTGTTGAATTATGATAATAATATAAATTCAAGAGCAAAGACACGCTAACACGCGTTACAATGCCACATTTTTTTATAGTGAATACATAATAATATGCTAACTAAAGTAAAACTGCTTAACTCCAAGGTAACCGCTTATTTTAAAGGCCAAGTTAACAGTGGCATGTTTATTTAATAACTAACTTCACTAACTTCAAACATCAGAAGAATATTGGTATCTATCTATTGTCATTATTCAACTGAGCTTTAAACGAAAAATAGGTACCTATATGATGACTACTTTTGGTACCATCGTGTGATTTTAAAATACGTTTAAGTAACTAAATATTACCGTCTTTTAATAGAAGCTGATATGAAGAAAGTAATGGGCGAAATTATTTCAATATAGTGACAAGAATCCTACCCAAGATTCTACCCTTGATAGTGATACATACTTACACACATAGAACTACGCATGTATTCCCAAGCGGGTAGGGCGAGCACACAAAACGACGCTCAAATCACGTTTCGTGGCCACTTCTAGCATATTTTTTACCCTCGATAAATAGATAAAAATATCGAAAAATGCCGTTTCGTGGCTGATAGAAATGTCTAATTTTTTTAATTTTTTTGTTAATTCGGTAGAAGGTAGAGCATGTAAATAAAGATTATTTCAACCAAATTTTCACAAATATTGTTAAATTTTCAGCAACAATCGTAAATCACGAAAAAAATCAATGAGACAGCGTCATGATCTTATTCACTTCCTCTTTCGGAGACGAAGTAGCGCTTTCCGTTTTAACGTTGCAGAAGGTTAATTAACGTGTTTGGTTAACATTCGTTAAGATTTAAATTTGTAGTTCGATTTTGAGCGGTTTTATCTTCTATGCTTTACATATTTACATAGCGTTTGTCTAAGACCAGATCTATTTCAATATTTTTGATAGTTTTTTTCCCTTTTTTGACTTTTGAGGCTTATATTACTCAAAAGTAGCATGACTTGAACATACTTATGTTTGGTTCCGACATCCGAAGGGTTAATCTTCAAAAGTATGGCAGAATGACGATACATTTCTTTACTTTGTCGAGGTGAATATTAAAAAAATAAAATGTCAAGTCGTCAAGTGTCAACTGTGTCAACGTCAAGTGAAGTCGTAGCCGTCGTAGGCTATCCATGTACTGTTTGAAACGGATACCGTAACTTAAACTCGTACGTTAATTTGCATTTGCATGTGAATTACGAGTTCCCAAGCGACCTAATAAATTTCTGTCAAGTTCCACATCATATTATGCGGTTGCGATAATACAATGGAGAGTAATAATAAAGTAGATGACATGGATATCCCGACGGCGGAAGGAAATCTGTTGGAGCAGCGAGCGGAAGCGCAAGTGGCGGCACGAAACCCTTTGATGAAGGTTCGGACGTATGTAGTTGCGTTGCGGCCGTGGTCGCTGAGCGCGAGCCTGCTGCCGACGTTACTGGGCGCGGCGCTGGCGTGGCGGCTGCCGGGCGAGCGCGCCTTCAGCTGGCCCGCGCTGCTGCTCACGCTGTGCACCGTGCTGCCCGTGCACGGCGCCGGCAACGTCGTCAACACGTACTTCGATTTCGTCAAGGGCATCGACAACCGCAAGTCTGACGACCGCACGCTCGTCGACCACATCCTCACCATCGACGAGGTGGTGTCTCTCGGGGCCATGCTCTACCTTGCCGGTTGCGCTTGCTTCGTCCCTCTAGTCATGGTGTCGCCAGCTCGCATGGAGCATTTAGCTCTGGTCTACTTTGGTGGTTTGTCATCTTCATTCTTATATACAGGGGGCATTGGCCTCAAGTACATTGCCCTGGGTGATATTCTAGTTCTAGTCATATTTGGACCTGTGTCAGTTGTGTTTGCCTTTCTTGCACAAACAGGGAGGGTGGATTGGCCTATCATTTATTATGCAATACCTTTGGCTTTAAATACCGAAGCCATTCTGCACAGTAATAATACAAGAGATCTTGAAACAGACAATAAAGCTGAAATTGTCACTTTGGCAATATTGATTGGAAAAACAGCATCATACTTGTTGTATGCATTTTTGCTATTCATTCCCTATATTATGTTTGTGGTGGCATCTGTGCGCTGTTCCCTATGGTTCCTGCTGCCATTGTTGACTTTGCCAAGGGCTTTCAAAATAGAGAGGATGTTCAGGAACCCAGATACTATGAGGTATGTTCCAAGGCAGACTGCTAGACTGAATTTCTACTTTGGTATGTTATACATGATATCGTGTTTGTTTGCATATAGATTGCCATTTCTGCTGCTTCGATAGTGTTTGTTGAAATCAAGATTGAATCTTATAGTACTTATTAAGCTTAACCCTTTGCATGCCATTATGACATTAATGAAAAGACAAGAGTTAGGACAAATTTGGCCTTTAGGTATATGAAAGGTTAAGTTGGCACTGTTAATTTCTTTGAAAAGGTAGTTCTTTATTTTTAGAATTATTTATTTATACAAGTTTAGGCTTGTAATGCTGCTAATTACCACTCAGAAAGTTAGGTGGTTTAGTAAAAATAGCTAAAATTTAACTTTAATGACATTCCTAATAAGTGTTCAGTTTTCAAATTACAAGGTCTTTTGCAGTTAAACAACAATAAATATAAAACAATCTTGCAAATCAGTGGGTAATTGAAAAACTACTTTTTTGCATACTATAGATATTTACTATTTTTTTTATACTTTAATAATAATAAAAATTAATATACTACCTCTAACAATTTAATATACTACCTCTTACATCTGTTTTTAAACCCAGAATGATGCTAGAAGTGGCTGCGAGGCGTGAAATAGTCATAATCATGGATATGTCTATTTCACATTTTGTGTGCTCTGCCTACCCCATTTGGGAACATAGGCGTGATTTTATATATTATGTTATTTATGTTTTATAGTTTAGTGTAGTTTTCTATCATCACAAAAGTTTAAAGGGGCAGGAATTTAGAAAAACAGAATTGAGCACAGTAAATAAATTATAATTATGTAAAAGCCTTTTAGGATGTTGTAGCAGAGTCATTAAAAAATTGCAGATAAGAACAAGAACATTTTATTTTTTTAGTTTTACCTCAAAAACTAAGCCTTTTCTATTAAACCAAAACCAAACATTTTTGAGTGGTAATTAAGTGCCCTTTCACCTGCTGACGGATTATCGTCAATCTCTTGTACGACATGTACTGTATAAGACAATGTTTTACAGTAAGAAAATGACCAGTATTCTTATGAATCATGTAAAAATATCTTATGTTTAATCTATTTAAACATTGTTCAGTCTGAATGGAATAATGTTGAATGGAATTAGCTGTTTAGATCTGAATGCAGATTGTTGTATTGTATTGTATACACAACGCAAATATATTTTAAGCTGGGTTGTGATGGCAGATGATAAACAGTGTATGTGGAACGGAAAACAGGTCAGCGGTTGAAGTTTAAACACTGATTACTCATTGATATTTATAAAATTGGTTAGTGGTTGGTTGGTTGCTTGTGGCCTGATCACTTGACCTAGACATATCTTTGTATCATCAATGTGTTAGGAATAATAAACTACCTCCAGCATCTATTTGTATAGGAGCATCTGCTTAAAGTTATTAATAGTTACATCACTATGCTCAAAGATTATATTTCATGCCAAATTCTTAAGGCGTTTTCTGTCAGTCAGTAATAATTGATGCCTTTAAATGTATATGAAGTAAGACGCCTTTTAAAGTTGTAACTGACAATAAATAAGTTATTTATGTATTTTTAAATACTGCTAGTATAATTTTAGTTGAATATATGATTTTTATTATGACGTGATTTTTAACTTGAATTGTTCACACCATCATTTTAGTCCAATTGTAAATGAAGTTTACACAATGTTTATTAACAATAAAATTGTAGTCTGTGAGCTCTTAGAAAACCATTTAAATACGTATAGGAGACAATGGAAAGATATGTGTAGTAGAAAATGAGAATTGTTTTATTGACTTAGTAGCCATCCATCATGCGGAAATGGACTTATTTACATTGATTTACATTGAGTAGTTAAAACCACCACTTAGGCGCTGCGCAGACGACAGTGTTTTGTGCGATCGAGTCTGTGGAGCAATAAATTGTCTGAATGGCGCGCTGACAGTTTCCAGGAATTTCCATTCAGAGTTTCGTGGAAATGTCAGCGCGCCATTCAGAGAATTTATTGCTGCGCAGACTCGATCGCACAAAACTCTGTCGTCTGCGCTGCGCCTTACTCATTTATTTAGTTTATTTTTGAAATTGTTTACCAGGTAGATATACCATTTTTTACAACATATAACAGAGCTATATTTTAACGGAATCTCAGCCACCTCCCAGAGTCGAGCCTTCTTCAGATGCCGCGAACGCAGTGAACGCACATGTGTTCAAATGCTTGCGAATATTTGACAGCGGCATGGCACTGGGCGAGTGACGAAAACGCTTATACACATGATATGTAGTGTTGATTGTAATAGCGACAAGCATCAAGCGAGTTAGCAGCAGGCTAGCAGTCTGTCACTGTTATCTAAAATTGTGCCAACAGTGGCTACAGAATGTGACATATGGTATAACATTTTGTATGCTCTGCCTACCGCATTAGGTAAAATAATGCGTTATGTTATGAATGTATGGAAGTTGATCGTGAATATTTTAATAAGGTTTTTGACCATGTTACACAAGTAATGGGGATTTCGAATTGTAAATACGTACTTTAAAAAATATATAATGTTCAGCGAATCTATTTCTTTAATGCCGCGCGACAATAGAACTACCGCATTATAACGATCACATTATTCCTAAAATCAGATTAAAAAAAAAATCGAAATCTTTTCTAAGCTCACAGACTGCATGTATTTTAAAACGTAAAAATGTTTGTCAAATTACGACAAAAGTAGGATGTGGGAGCAGAAAAAATCTGTGGTACATTTATTATTTTTTATTGATATATCAACATAAGAGACCTTTATCATATAATCTTTATAATAATATAAAGATAAATACAAATCAAATTATAATACAGGTGAGACCACATATTTCTAAAATGAATTTTACTTAGGAAGGTTTACTGAGATCAATATTCTAAGGTGTAGAAAAAACATAGGGGTTGTGGTGGCAGTGTGGGGAAGTTTTGCTAGACCAGTTATTTTCAAATGTTGCAGGATGCTGATGGATACCTGTACTCGTAATATTCGTAAATAAAATTCATTTCACGTGATGATAATGATAACTAGAGGATAAAGGAACGAAATTACACCATTGTCATATTTGAGATATAAATTCATGTTTCAATCGCTAACAAAGACTAAACATAATATCACTATATGCAAATAGTAATAAATTTTGCACAAAAATAAGTCTTGAACATTCCATACATTAATTAATATAGTTAAACCATTAGTTACACTAATGAATGATTTTTAATCGATCTAATTTCATTTGCGTGAAGATGATTGTAAAATTATACGAAACGTCGACTACCGTGGATATTGCTACGACCGAGGCCTTATTTTACTCGAAATATAATTTGGGGTCAGAACGAACAAGCACCTTTTATAAGGAGACTCAATGGTGAAATTCCAGATATGTCAATAAAGAACAAGACACCTGAGAATTTAGGCCTTACGTGTGATGTCAAGATATAAAGCTACACGCGAAGTTACAACGCATTGCAGACGGATGTCGGAATGGCTTGTCGGCCCACTAAACGATGTGTGTGTTTAGCCAGGAACAGCACGCATACATCATACTTATAATAATCTCACATTCATGCTACCGGACAATAGTCCTCCAATTGCTGGAAATAACCAGGCAATAGTCTTTATATATGCAATACGGTAGATATATACATCAGACTTGGTATGTTGGCTTAAGGGTCTTGCGACCTAGATCCTTTCTTCTCGCGCTGCCACTGGATGATTCGCTCTTTTAAATCCGTGGCTGCAAGGAAATTCATGCATTAGTACAGTGAACGTATTACAAACTACAGTACTTGCAGGGTGAGTATTGCACTATATACCTGGACGCAATTGGTCTTCCGTGAGCGGTTGTCGGTTGAAAGGATCTGTCGAGCTGTTCAGTAGATGCCGCAAGATCACCGATCGGTCCATCACCTAGGAAACACATTCAGTTTTTAGAAATAAGCAAAATCTTCTTTTATAATTTATTTGATTTGGATTACTGACGTTCGCAGCATGTAGCAGCTGAACTAACATGTTTAAATAAGTAATAAGTTGTAAAAATATTTTCAACACTACATCCAGGTCGACTATGACTACTCTTTGTGGGCTGTACACACAATATTTCTATACCAGTTATTGAGTCAATATGATAAATTGAGGTTGATCAAATTTAAATCGCATGACATAGTTACATATACTAGTCGACGAATTCGATGCCTGTGCCAGTATGAATCTTTTCACATTGAGTTTTATATTGTCTTGATCAGTAGTTATTGTGGTAAATATGTCAATCATTCTTGGAAAAAAAAGTGGAAATATTACACTTATTTGTAGTGGGTCACTTAAATGTCAATAGGAGGGATAAATTATTGAACCTAAAGAGAAATTAGGAAAGTATGGTGAATGTGAGAGGTTATACAGCAGATTGACAAGATACTGCGATGGACAAGCGGTACCTTCCCGGACGGCAGCAGCACAGGGTCAGTCATAAGGGTGTCCATCAGAGGATCCCTAAACTCTTCGGGCGCGTCCGCGAACTCGTCACTCTTCTGCTGGTTCGACACTGAAATGTAACAAAGAAAATGCAAAAATTGAATTGCTGGCATTCAATGTTACGTTCCACCAATATGATGGAACAAATGACGATGAGGTATCAATATCAATCACCGAAAGATCAATGTGGGTCCAAAAGTAACATCTCGGAGTAACAGAGACACAAAGTGGACAGTCATAATGTCATAAATCATAAATCTGGTTACCTATTATTCATATTATTCCTTGATGTTGGTACCCGATACATTAAAATTTCCTGCCGGTCTAACTGTACATCATACATACATCATCAGCCTATATACGTCCCACTGCAGGGCACAGGCCTCCTCTCAGCATGAGAGGGCTTGGGCGATAGTTGTGTGTGAAGTTCCCAATCCGCACTGGGCCCGCGTGGTCTAACTGTAAGTTGTATTTTTACAAAACATGGGCCATCCTGTGCTAAGCATAAAGACACATACCTGCAATCTGGTAGGCGTTCTGCGCGAGCGCAAGGAAGCGCTCGATCTCCGCGCGCGACTTGATGTTGGCTTTGCCGAGCCGCAGCGCTGCCTCCTCGAACAACTCCTTGCGGAATGATCGCTGCACACAAGGAAAGACAATACGTAGATTTAAAACTATATTTCAATGAAAATTCTTTTGTTTATTATTTATTACATAATATTTAAACTAGGATTCGGAAATGTTCTCAGCGGACCAGCGACGGGAACCGGGTCTGCTGCATTAGGCCTAGTTCGCACGAGCGTTTAAAAAGCGTCGCGTTAAAACTCGGCGTTGGCGGTATTACGAAGTTCCGTGTGTTAAATTGGATTTAACGTCCAACACCCAACGTCGAAAATCGAACAGTGCTCGATAAAAAAACGCCGCGCTTTAAAACCGCCTTGGTGTGAATAAATACATGATTTCTAATTTGTTTTATTCAAACGTTTTTTTAACGCCCGTTGAAAAAACGCTCGTGCGAATCTGCTCTTAGGTTTGGTTTAGCACAGCAAGAGAAGAGATGCGCACGAGATAAACTATACCTGCCACCGTCCAACTAGAGACGTCAGAAAGTGACAGGTAATCTATCCCGCGCGTGTTGCTGAGCTAAGCCTACAGATCGTTGTCACATAGAGATACACATACAATGGTGTGATAACGTAATGGCCGTGCCATAAGTAGAGAATGGCGTGGCATCTTACATAGAACTAAATCAATAGAAGAATTGAGTGTGTAAACATTTTCTTTTGTCACAAATCCCAAGTACCTCTCCCGAGCTATCTAAGGGGGGTTTTAACGAGGAGTGAAAATCACTGCCTGGAGTGGATAGAGATAAAGCTAAGTATTACGTAACTAAATGTCGGCATTACGAGTTGTGTAGGCGCCGGTGACTAATGCGAGCTACCCGCGTAAAAATATATCGAAGCGATTAATCGGCACAACCGATTTGCGCAGTGCAGTTAATTATTCGTTATATTGTTAGGTGTGTAGCCAGCACAAGGCTCGGCTTACCTCGTCAGCGGCGAGGGCAGCGTGGAAGGGCGGCGAGTCCAGATGCAGGTAGATGTCCACCAGCTGGCTCAGCAGCCGCCGCGGCTCCCAGCCGTACTTCTCCGGCCGCCGAACCTGCATGCGAAAGTATTTTGATAAAATACTAAAGCTTAACTAACCCGCACAAGATACGCATCAAATTAAGGAACGGCCAAGCAGTTTCTACTGTGTTTTTTATTACTGTTAGTTCAATAATTCAGTCAAACTTAAACTTAACTTCTACGTTCTTTCTAGGCAATCCGACATCTTCAAGAAAGTGTAAGAACTAACAGAGAGAGTAAATTCGTGCATTGTTTTTACCTGGAAAAGAAGCTCGGGAATTTACTCTGTCTCTCTCCCTAAAATAGGGTAGATGGCTGAAAAAACTATTTAGTACGTCAGATAGATTACCAAACAATATCAAACGTATTTTTTATTATTTTTGAGACACAAAAAATGACGATACTACAGCGTTTAAAAGTTTCGCGTCACATCACTATACATATGGTACATTTTGTCCCTAGGCGTGACGTCACAAGCCCCCACTCTGGAAGTTTAATGAACCTTTGTCTATGTTTAGTTATTTGATAAACCAAAAACAATTTTTCCATAATCTAACTAATGGACTAATTAGAGTTAGGTACATATTTTAACCCAGTCGTTATTCCTATCATGGCAAATTGTTAGCCTACGGAAGTGATAGCGAACCAATGGCACGCGTGCCAAACTTGGCACGCAAGAAAATAGTTCAGGCACGCCGAATCCATTCGCGACGAATCTATCTAGACGAATCCTTGTAATTAAGATTTTTTAATAAACCTAATATAAGGTTAAATTATTTGTTGGCACATCATAGCTATAAAACTATTTTTTTTAATGGCACGTATATCGCTAAAGGTTCGCCATCCCTGGCCTACGGTGTACCTTGAGGTTCTTGCACTTGGGCCCGCAGAGCTGCTGCAGGTTGAAGTTGAGCATGGAGGCGAGCCGCTCGGCCAGCTCGGCGCGCAGGAACGGCTCCTTGATCTCCACCGTCAGGTACTCCAGCATGTCCACGGTCTCTCTGCAAGGGTGGATGACAAGCGTTTACGACTTTCCTACAATCTTTTCAGTCGTTTATGGAGAGCCAGGCCAGTGATTTTTTCTTAAGTTTTTTTCGTATTGCCAAATGGGGTAGGCAGAGTACACGAAAAGCTACGTTTCGTAGTCATTTCTAACATATTTTTTAGAGGTTTATTAGTGATAGTGACATTAAAATTGGTTAAATTAATTGAAAAAAAAAAAAAAGATTTTTTTATTATTGTTCTTCATTTACTACTTATTTAAGATGATTACTTCAGTCATAATATATGTAAAATGATTGAAGTTTTAGAGCACGAATATTCTGTTTGATCGTACCGATTTATCGATATATCAATGTTTTTAAATAAAAACACAGTGTGTTACGGAAATACAGTGCGTCGAACGTGCTCAATTGCGAGCGTGAGGGCACTATTACTGCACGCGTGCAACAGTGATAGATCGCAGCGGGTCAACGCACAAATTTCGCAATACTCATTCACTTAATTTCCTTTCCGACATGCGTAGTTAGTACAGTATTCCCAAGAAAATAAGTCACATCGGCTGTAACCGTCAGCGCCGAACGCTAGCTAGCCGAAGTGCAGGTAGATCGAAGTTTCCCGCACCACAATAGTAGATTGTGTCACAAGGGAGCAAAATGGCATATTTACGGCGAGGGCGTACATTGAATCCTGAACGAAGCGAAGGATTC
>BHDV01016788.1:40991-58533 GCA_005406045.1 Adoxophyes honmai | reverse complement strand
TTAGTTAGCCGTTTTATAAATTATTTATTTATAGCCACTAGACTAAAGCACTTTGCTTGTCATTTCATAATATTTAGATATATTACTATAGTATGTAACAAAAAAAAACTAATAAAATATATGATCGTAATCGATTATTAAAAAATTTAATCGACTATAAATAAATTGTAACCATTTATGTGCATACTATTTTAATATAGCATTGCGTTTATTTTTTATAATGGCAAGCAAATGTCCTTGAACAGAAAAGTGCCACTTTGATCCCTCCTAGCGGGGAAGAAAAGTGCCCGTTCCGAATAGGTGATGTGAAAAATTGATTTATTACGCAGGTATATCGTGAAGCATTCTTTGTTTGGTAATACTGTACCTGGCGAGCGTGAGATACGATCGGCACTGTCGCTCGTCCTGCGCGAGCGCCCGCGCGCGCGCCTCGCCCGCGGCGCCGCTCGCCGCGCCCTCCTGCGCCTCGTGGATGCGCTTCAGGTACTGGAAACACATGGCTGCTTTCAACACTAAATACTAGATGAAACGGCCCCAGTTATGGGACGGTTTAAGTCGACAAGTATTAGTAATGGACACATAATTTATTTAAAAAAATTCTTCGACATGCCAATCATGACAGTCATGCTAAGATTGGGTTGGGTTGGATTATGAATCTTAATAAGACTCGTCTCGGTTGAAACTAGAATTAACAAAGGTTTGTCAATTTATGTCAGCACTTTTGAAGAGGGCTCCCATAACATCCAAGTTTCAAAAATCGAGGGTTGCATTGCAGAAAAACCCTGGGGATTTTCAGACGCGTATACCCGACCATTGGTTAAAATATTTACGATAAATTTTCGGCCACTGTATAAAATAGATAC
The DNA here is from genome assembly GCA_005406045.1 of Adoxophyes honmai. NCBI lineage: Eukaryota > Metazoa > Arthropoda > Insecta > Lepidoptera > Tortricidae > Adoxophyes > Adoxophyes honmai. The sequence goes on along the minus strand of BHDV01016788.1, from coordinate 57,670 downwards.
AAATCAGCTGCAAGTCGAATCAACCCATATTATTACACAACCAGTGGTTCTATAAAATCGTCGTACTTACCGTGAGACACTCGTCGAGCAGGAAAGTCGTGTCGTTCATCAGCATGTTGATGAACTTGACGAACTGCCGCCCCGAGCGCGACTCCTTCACTATGGCCTGCGGACACACTCGCGTTTAGAACAACGTATAGTTCCCAACGTTTCGGCTGCCTGTCCACTGGAGCGGTAAGCGAGATAAAAATCTACCAATAGAATTGCATAAAATCTCCGCTCCTCTTCAGTGGATGCCAACAACAGAAATACTAACAACATTGTGATCCTCCAAGGATTTACGTTTACTTTTGTGAAACAAAACTGAGTTTTAAGAGTTATCCACTCCACTATTCAAACTAGAACTAAAATCGGCGCTGCTTTTTAGAAAAACTCACTTGTTTGTGGATGGGCCGCTCCCACATGCCCTTCAGTATGATGCTTATGTGGAATCTGATGGTAAACTTATCGTAGAACTCCGTGCTCTGCCCAGTGGTCTCTATATCCGTATAGAACTTCATCAACGCGCTCGGAAGCGCGGTCTGGGACATGGGGTGGTCCATGAACTTCTCGTAAACGTTTTTCAGTTTCAATGGCACTGAGAGGTTGATCACAAATAGCACTTCGACTATCTTTGCGACCAAGTAAGGGTTCTTGATGAGGTGCGAGTTGCATATGGCGCTCAGGAGCCACGTTATTATAGGATCCTCGATGTAATCTGCAACTATCTGGGGTACGTATCTGGAATGAGAGTTGAGTAGCTAATCTTCTACTATATAAAAATAAGTCGTGTTTTCCTTCCTGACGAAATACCTCCAGAACGCACGAACCGATTTGGCCAATTCTTTTTTTAAAATGTTCGTTGAAGTTCAGGGAAGGTTTGTAAGATGAGAAAGTGTGGAAAAAAATAGTGTAACATACTAAAAAACTAAAAAATCGTTCTCCCATACAAATTTTTCAACTCCAAAAAACAGTAAGCGCCGCAATATTTCATACATCTTACGCGTTTTTATTAAAACCTTCTCTATTTAGCTCAAGAACGACGGAAGCGCCGCTGATTTTCATACGTCTCCCGCTTTTTTGCGAGTAAAATAGGTACTTTATATTATTCAGCACTAATGTCGTTACGGCGAAAGTTACTTACATTTCGTTAATAATTTAACCCTTATTCCCTAACATACGCGGCTGTCAAAATTTATACTGAACTGACAAATTTTGACATTATTTACGGCATATTATCACCAGCCAGCTAGCCACTTGGCCACATAAAACCTATTTGGATGTTTAGATGTTTTGATACATTGTTGGTTTATGAATAACTAGCTGTGCCCGCGACTCCGTCCGCGTGGATGAGTGACTATAAATGGTCTAACCAACACACAAATAATTTTTCAGTTCGAACCGATAGTTCCTGAGATTAGCGCGTTCAAACAAACAAACAAACAAACTCTTCAGCTTTGATTCGTCAAAGAAGATTAATTGTCTTTTTACTATTTACTAAAACGCCCTCGAATAGCGCGCAAAATTAAAATACACATACATACATATCCTCCGCCTGTATTCCCGAGAGGGGTAGGCAGAGCACATGAATTCAAAAATCCAGTGCCACGTTTAGCGATTTCAGAGCAACCAGATGATCAAACGTGATACTGCAGTGACAGATTGCTAGCCCATCGCCCACAATACACTAACCCTTTCCCAGAGCCGACTCTTACGACACCCACGGGAAGAAAGGGGGAGGTGCTATTCTAACCCGGCACCACACGGGATATAAATTAAAATCCATACTAATATTATAAATGGGAAAGTGTGTTTGTTTACTTTGTTTGTTTATCAGTCTTTCACGGCTAAACGAAGCGACGTAGTGACGTGATTTTTGGGTGGAGATAGTTGAAGGGATGGAGAGTGACATAGGCTACTTTTTGTCTCTTCAAAACTCCCCATTTTACTAAAGTGAGAGGTGGAAGTTTGTGGAGAATACCGCAATTTTATATGTAGAAAGCTATAAATTGGTATATGGGATGAGCTATCTCTTCTGTGCTACCCCGAAATTAACGCGAGCGGAGCCGCGGGCAAAAGCTAGTATTACTATGAAAACTTACTAACAAAGACTGATATACATTAAAAAAAATCAAGGTAGAATAGTAAAAATTATATTAAACGTTTTTTGCAAAACGTTCGGTAACAATTCTCATTCAGGCCTAACCCAAAGTCTAACTGTTCATCAGTTCATCACCATTGATATCATTTTTATATCCCTTGCGTTTGCAGGTGCGTAACATACTTGCAGTAACAGTACTTGCATAGAGGACGTAAAATAGGTAAAACACAGGGCGCAATGACCTGAAAAGCAATGAAAGATTTGTCTTCCACAAGGTCAATAATGAAAATTTTAAGGAAATATTTTAAAGAGGTTTCTAGACGCGAATACTCGACCACTGGTTAAAATATTTATGGTAAATTTCTGGCCAACCTGTATATCACATTAGGTGTTGGAGGATAGGCGTATTGTACAGTCGAGTTCATAAATATATGAGCAGACAAATCCCAAATATGTAAACTTTTGCACCTTATTGTCAATGTCATAAAGGTGTACAGATATTTTTGAACCCTCAGTTTTCCTCATATATTAATGAACTCGGCTGTACGTAGTTTAGTATAGTACTCACTGCACAGCGAACAGCATGAACTCTGCGACGTCCTCGACGTACCACTCGGGCAGCGCGCGGAAGGCGGCGCCGGCGCCGCTCTCGTGCGTGCGCGCCGCGTCCAACTGTGACGTCAGCAGCGCGCATACGCTCGCATAGAATTGCACGCTGCGTCGCATGAGCTCGCCGTCCAGGAGCGCCGTCTCTGCGCACTGCTTTGACCTGCACCAAGGGATTTTAGACTATATTGTATGGACATATTTACAGCCCCTCTAGCGGTCGGTTGTGGAAGCAAATTTCGATAATATGAGTCTAACGGTAAATTACTCTCAACGTGAGTTCGTGCCGAAATTTTCAGGTTAATTGTATTTTGACTTCGCAACATCGACTTTAAAGCATCTCAAGAAATCAGCAAAGTTATTCAAATACTAAACAACAATGTCTATGTGTAGTTCTTAAGTCACACAGGACCGGCGTGAACCTACAATAAGCTATTTGTCAAAAACTCATAATAAATAACCAACATACAAGACGAAATTCTGTGATAACTACAGATGAAGTCACATTGAGCCTAAATTCTGTTGCACCGTGCAGAGCGGCCAATCACCGAGCGACCACCAATCACCGCACGCGATTTGACCGTTGTTGCTAGCGTGATGGAGGCGTAATAATTAAGTACAGTCCCCGGCATGTTAGACAGCACGATTTTAGATAAGAGAGCCAGAGCCATCTAACTTGCCAGATGCTGTATCATCCACCAGCGTGTTCCGCACTCACCGGTGTAGCCTCTTGATCTGGCGCCGCCAGCGCCGCAGCAATTCGCGATTGCGGAGGGCGGAAAAGCTGTTCCGCCACTGCGGCTCAGCCGCCATCAGCTCCTCAATCACCTTCTGCAGGTCGCGGAACGCTCTGTGGAGGGGAACGACCATTTAGAGCGATGACTGGAGGATTACTAGACTACACTTTGTGAATGTTTATCACCATCACTCATCATCATCATATCCGCCATAAGACGTCCATTGCTGAACATAGGTCTCCTCTCCTCTTTGGACATTTGCAAATTTTAAAACTAAAGTCATAACTCCCTACTCCCTAGGGGGTACGAAATATCCATAACTACCGCTGGTACAGTCTGCCAAGAAATTGATCTACCCCCATAAGATCGATGTTCATTTGAAATTCATGAAACAACAAGACCGATTTTCTCTTGCCATAATATTATGATATAACAGTGACAATAGCTCCCTTATCAAGTTATCATTATTGTATTTATGTCACGTCGTGTGTCATGTCAACCTTAAGTGATAAATTGATTTTACAGAAACTTTGTCATAAGTGGTAGACCACTTTCTTGACCGACCGTACAAATTAGGCCTTTGTGTACGCATACCATTGACGAGGAAGCATGATGAAAAACCAATTTATTGTAGGCATACCGAATCCTGCGCTGGTGGGTGTGCAGGGCCGGTATGAGCGCGACGTGGTGCATGTGAAGCGTCAGGAACCAGCACACGGTCTGGAACTTAGCCTCGGGCCACTTGTGGTTCGGGTCCTTATCTGGAAACAAAAGGTTTACTTTTTAGAAAAAAATCTTTCAAGTATTATCATATTTATAATTCTCTGTTGACTGCAGTAATTAGTTAGTTGTCCACACTACGCAATGATTTCATGTCATCGTAATAGCTAAAAGTTTCTATTGCCTCATGGGTTACCGGTTCATTGCAACCAAATATCATAATACCCTATAACATATTTCGACTTAATCTCAAATTGTCTTAGTTCGAAAATGACTAAAATCCCAAAAACGTTAACTTTCATTCAAACAAAATGTTATATTGACGTTAACACATTACACCCGATATCCAAAATGTATAGTTGGTATTTAGACTGAAAGTTAAATTGCATTAGTTTCATAATATCCAAAACTCAAAAACACACTTTCTCAGAATGCCGAAAATTTTGTCTAAAGCCCATAACAAACGTATCAACTCGACATAAACTCAACCTTCAAACTGAAACCCGTAAGATGATAATTAAATTTATACTGTCTTATTTGCTCATTCCTGTCAATGAAAACTTTCCATATCGAGAATTTGACGTTTAAATCTTGAGACAGTTTTGTTTTGTTTTTAGTCATTTTGAGATTAGGTTGAATTGGAAATTAGTAAACACAAGAAAAAGTCAAATTGACATAAAGAGATATCAGAAATTCTGCATATTGAGAATTAGGCTTACGTCAATTCGAATTTTAGTCATTATGAAACTTCTCTGTTTTGATATTGCGGTGTATTGAGAACATTGTAAAATGAGATTTGGCGGTAGTGAACCGGTAACCCTCATGGGCTATCCTCTAGGTCAGCGGTTCTTAACTTTTTTGCCTGGCGACCCAAAATTCTAAAAATATTAGAAGACCGCGACCTGAAATGCAGTGATTGCCGTTTGTTTTTCAAAAAATCCCGCGGTTCCTGCGACCCATCTCGATATGTCCCGCGACCCAAATATTTGGGTCGCGTCCCGAGGTTAAGAAACGAAACTCTAGGTGTTGGTACGGCATTATTTAGTTAATGCTAACAAACTTTGTACGTATTTTTACAGAAACTAAATTATTGGAGATACATTTCAGGTTCAGGGTTAACTATCTTGTGTTATTCTAAACCCGAGACCATTACGGCTAACGAAACATTGGTAAGGCAGTTTAGGGAAACACCGTGTAAGGCAGGGACTCACTGAGCGCGTCGAGCCAGTCCTGCGCCTCCTGCGCCGTGTAGTGGAGGCGCGTGTCGTCGCGCACGCCGGCCCACGAGTCCGGCTGGAACGCGTACAGCGGGAACACGCGCTCCAGCCGGATGCGCACGGATAATAGCTGCAGCACCGAGCACACGTTCAGCATGAAGCCGTCACCTGCCGACAGTCGGTCATTTAAAAAAAACGAATATCTTTACTATTTTTTTCTATCTATCAAAAAGGTCACTTCACCATCAGTTTAGGCTGCCTGTCCGCAGGAGCGGAGCGAGGCAGAAAGCGGTGAGCGAGGTAAAACCACCAATAGAATTGCATATAATCTCCGCTCCTCTTCAGTGCATGCATTCTATTGGCTGATTTTTACCTCGCTCACCGCTCCGCTGCCTCGCTCCGCTCCAGTGGATAGACAACCTAAAGCAACGCAGTGCAAATGCGTTGTCAACCCAGAAAAAGATGTAATGCGTCTTCTAGTGAAGGGTATTTCATCGACTGTTTCCCTCCACACCGGAGCAATTGATCCAAATGATTGATTGATTTAAATTGTTCTTGGAACCAAATCCTAAGCGGGGACGACGAGTAGGATTGAAACGGGGCGTGATAAGCTTGGTATGTACTTAGGGCGAAATCTAACAGTGGGATGCTATAGAACCGCGGTTCTCAAACTTTTTTGATGACTGAACCCTTTTGGAAAGCGAAATACATGACGGAACCCTACCAAAAAAGAACCGTTTTTAAAAGTGTATTCTTTATCTATCTGTCCGTCCGTGTATAGGTACGCCGCGTCAAAACGTTTGGACCAGAGAGTAGAGTTTTTTTTTTGTATATTTTTGCGGAACCCGGGGTTCAGGAGCATCGTGGAACCCTGGGGTTCCGCGTAACACACTTCGAGTATGGCTGCTACAGAACAACAATCGTGTGAACTGATTTCTCCTAGGCACATTTGAATATCAATCTTGATCATCTACACTTCTTGTTTAACTATTATTTCAACATTATATTAATTTAGTGTGGAAATAATTTCGCACATTTCTATGTTCACACGATTGTCGAATTCTATTGAACGTGAACTTGGGTACCGTGCGCCGATAAGGTCTAGGATGACCTTATGCTGACGATAAACGTTGACGGAATACATATAACTTACTGTGCGCAGTTTTAAAATACGCAGTTTCGACTCCCAAAATATTTACGAGTTGGTACGTACTCTATAAAACTGTCAAGACGCATGTAGCAGAGAAAAAAATGGCATAGGTATACAAAACACGGTGATGTTTATCATAATAAATCCATCCCTGTCTAATAAATATGTATATTTTGAACGATATGTAGGTAATTATTTTCAGCATATTTATGAGCTCACTGATTCCTGCCAAAACTCCTACAGTCTAATGTATGTATTAAATTAAACATTATATTAAGTAATTCACAAATCATTATAAAAATCATAACCTTGTTCTAGGTAAAACTACTTACGAACAGTAAACGACAAGATGCAACTCATAATTTCGGATAAAGAACAATAATAGTCAAAGACACAAAAGGTAAGATCATGCGGTTTGTTCAGTTCTCCCGCACGATACGATTCGAAGTAAATCCCGAGACCGTTATCCTAAATTGTATAAACAACAGCTTTGTTTACAGGCATTTATTTTGGGTTCATCACACAAAGCAAAAATAAATTAATTTAGTCCGATTTACAAGAAAGTGGTCCAAGCCGTGTGCAGTGATTGTGCCCTTTGAAGAGGAGAAATATGAATCACAGATGTTCAACAAAGCCCCGAATGGTATCGGAACAATACGAACCGAACCACCAAGCGTGTCAATGTCAAGGCGGCTGCGACACTAAAACGCAAGGTAAAAGCTCGCGCATCTTTCACGCCGCGCTAATCTCAATCCCGAGATTCACGACGCATAGTTAACAATCGACGACGCTTATTTTTGTCTCTAACAACTGGTAAACAAAAATATTTGCTAAAAATCCACTAGAAGTAATGAGTCAATCTGGACGCGGGGAAGTAAATAAATTGGAGCCAAGCCAATACAAAATTGTCTAATAGACGCAATCGAGGTGAGCGACATTTCGGCGAAACATAGGTGGGTCTATTTTCGCCAGTCATTAAACACGCTTTTGTTTTTATTATCCGGATGCGCAGGGCGTAGTACAACTGTTCCTAATTTAGTTCCCACTATGTACTAAGTACATGCATTTACACCTAAGTCTTTAACGTGCCATTCATAAATTCATGTGATGCATATTAAATGTACAAACTTGCTGTGTTTATAAATCAAACATGTGGTTTCTTGTCAAAATTAGATGCACATGTTGGTACTTAATAACGTTTAAGGAACTTTAAATGTTCGATACAGCTATCTTTCATTACCACTTGTGACGGAAAACCGTTAGGTGCTCAAAAGTCAATGTCAAAGCACGTAAATTGGCGTCCGTTTCCATCCGCCGGTTATCGCCTGCCAAGAACACACTTGCGGTTGCCGATGCTTTCACACTGTATTTTTAACAGCGAGTAATGACACCTCTCAGCAACTGTGGGAGTAGAATCATCGCCAGGTAGACAACCCTGTTCGAGTTGTATTTTTACAAAGTGATATGATCACATTTCGGAGAAAATATACATAACACTCTCAGCTCGTCGGAGTAAGGAAATAATGTATACTGACTGTTGGTTCGTAGGTACACATACTATACTATTTCAAACACGCCACTGCAGCGGACTGAATATTCACAATGCAGTGCATCCTGATAATGCATTGTCGGGTCAATGGTTAAAGAACAAAGCCAATTGTTAAAAAAAAATATTTTGCGTGGTGAACCATCACGCTTGCTCGTAACGTAGTTAATTGAGCAAGATTACGAGGGCTGCACTGAAAGTTTCGGGAAACTAATATTTAAATAACATTTTTTATCACGTATTATACCTTTTTACAATCGTCAAAGTTTCCTTATCTTAAAACACTGGCCACATAGAAAAAAAAAACAATGGTTCGGTTTCAATTGTTTTTTGAACTTGATGAGTCGCTGCCCAACATGGAATTGTCACGTGAAAATTTAAGAGCTATGATTTACTACGACTTTAAAAGTGGATTAACACAAAAATAATGTGGAGACCGGATGATTGCTGCTTTTAATAATGAAGCCCCTTCGATGACCACAATATACAGGTGGTTTTCGGAATTTCAACGTGGCCGTGTTTCCCTCATGGACAATGTGCGTGAAGGTCGACCAAAATCGGCAGTCACCCAAGAAAACATCAATGTTGTGCGTCAACTGATTACGGAAGACCGACATGTGACATATCGGGAAATTCAGGAGTCTCTGGGCATTGGAATGAGTCAAATACAAATTATTCTACAGCAAGAGTTAGGCGTGCAAAAATTGTTTTCCCGGTGGATACCTCATCAGTTGTTCGACGAACCGAAAACGACTTGTGTCGATTAGTGCCCCGAAACTTTAAATAAAATCAACAGAAGAAGCTCAAATGCAGTTTTTAGTATTGTATTGGATAATGAGTCATGGATATACGCCTATGAGGCTGAAACTAAAAACCAATTTCGAGTATGGGCCTATGAAGGCGAGATTAAGCCGACAAAAGTGGTTCGCTCTCGCAGCACGGCCAAAAAGATGGTGGCTAGTTTTGTCTCCAAATCGGGTCACGTGGCTACAATTCCTCTTGATGACCGTAGAACAGTCAATGCCGATTGGTATGCAACCATTTGTTTGCTGAGTGTGTGTGGTGAACTGAGAAAAAAAAACCTCAATCGTCGCATCATCCTTCACCATGACAATGTCAGCTCCCATACGGCTCGGTTAACAAAGGACTATCTAGACGGTGAAAAATTCGAATTACTGAACCATCCTCCATACAACCCTGACTTAAGCCCCAATGACTCTTTCACATTCCCCAAAATCAAAGATAAGTTACGTGGTAAGCAGTTTCAGGCGCCAGAAGATGCCGTGGAGGCGTACAAAACGGCCATTTTGTCGACCCCACCTTCAGCGTTCAATGAGTGCTTCAAAAACTGGTTTGAACGTATGTAAAAGTACATTTAATATAAGGGAGAATACTTTCAAAAGCAATAAAATTACTTTTGATCATTTTAACTGGATATTTTTTTCTATTCCCGAAACTTTCAGTTTGACCCTCGTAGTACCTACTTCTTGCTAGTCAATTATATACTCCCATCATTGACAAAGGTTATGCCCTCAGATTTGTTAATACCAATGACATTCTTTTATAGCCTAAAGATTGAACATTTGAAAGATTAAATAGAACAGTAAGGATGTCGTAACCGTAGCGCCCAGGGGACTATTGGTTATGAAACTTATGAAGCAGCTAACTTTTTTAAATGTGATTACTGATAGCCATCATTTCCCTATTCTTCCTTTTGTTTTGTATAGTTGAACGCGTGATATAAATTACTACTAGCCATAAATATCAAACATCACAAATCAAATCGTCATTTCTGTTAATCAACTCACCGGCCAAAGACCTCTCATCAGTCTGCAACTGCGCCCGGCGCTCGTTCCTTTGCAGTAGCGCCGCGAAGTAGTTAAGGAAGGGCTCCCTGGCGTCCTGGCAGAGCAGGATGTTGTGGCAGATGTTGTGCAGGGTGTTCCGGCTGGCCTCCACCTCGCGCTGCAGCGCGAAGGCCAGGCTGCGGTCGCCGGAGCCCGTTGCGAACAGGCGCTCCGCCAGGCGGGGGTTCTCTTCCGCGAATAGAGATACCTGGGTGGAAATATCGGGATTGGAGTCGGCTTTGGAAGTGAGGTGACCTGTTAAACATGCGAGTCATTCGACAAGCTTTTTTTTTTAGGAAAAAACTCTCTGATCGAGTGTTTTTTTCTTTACAGCAGTCGGGAAACAATACCACGAGTCAACAGGTCATCTGAATAATTATACTTCACACCCATTATCATGACATGACATGTTATTCCGAAGGTAAATAATTTACATCTTAATGAATTTGCCGTGTCGCGTGTTTGGACCTATTATTCAATCACATATACGTTTAACCAATTTATAATATAGGTTTCTTTTGCAGGATCTGCTTTAAATACAGTGATCAAAGTCTGTAGAGCTCCACACCCATCATCCCAACAAACAAGGGTTCAACTCACAGAAAAGAACGGGCCGAGAAAACTGACGCGGGCGATTTCGCGTCCAGGCGAAGTCGACACCGCGTCAGGGCACAAAGACGGCAGGCGTGCTATCAGCGAGCACACCGGCCGCAGCGCGTGGCGCGGGCCGGCGCGCAGCTCGCACAGGGACCGAAGTGCCCGGAGCGCCGGGGACCCGCAGCCACGCATCTCTGAACGGATGCCCATGAGCAGGGGGACGAATACCTGAGGAGAGATTGCGCTTTCAACTACCACGCTGAAAATTTCCTGCTTTCAAGGTGTCGGGTATTTGGATAGTCGTTAATTTTGTAAAAGTTAGGTACACATCAAATTTGAGTAAAAACGACGATTGGTGATACCTACATATTTAGCTCAAAGATTTAGAAGCAGATATTGTAAAGTTAAATATAATCTTCTGAAAAGTTATGGAGTCACGCGACTTACCTCTTCAAAAGCTTCTTTGTCCAAGTACGTAGCGGATAACAACTCTGGGATAAGGCCGGTGGGCGCATTCCCGATCAGCAGATAGGGGAGCAGAGCCGATTTCCGACACTTCTCCAAGTCGAACATGTCACGCAGCACTAGCACTAAATGACTCACAAGTAAAGTTCTTAAATTTTGTAACAGATCACACAGTGGAGGTTCTGAACTTTTCTTTGGATGTTCTCTTTCGTAAAGGTTGATGTTGTTGTAGAATCTCAGGATGTAACTGACGGCTAGACCTTGCGTGGGGATCGTTTTGGGTATGGGCAGGGCGGGAGCCGGGCAGCCAGACTTGTCGGCGTCGGCCTCCGACGGCAAAGCTCCGCCTCCAGTCAAAGTGTCGTCCCCACAATCGTCGTTCAGTCTTTTGGTTGTTTCGGAGACCGCGATTAATTTTTGGTTTAGAGGGTCAGCGCCGTTCGTTATCTGCGTTATGACGTCCATTAGAGCCTCCGATACTAATTCGTCTAGACTTAGTTTAGGGTTGTCGAGTAACGACGCCGCGACCGACGGTACGTAGATACCGCCTGAAACAAAACACTGTTGGATCTGGGGCTCTGATTGACAAATTAACAAAGAAGAAACCGGAAGAAGGCTCAAAGTGGAGTCACGAGAAGAGCATTCTTAAAACTACTCGTAATGAGCACTCACCAGCGCTGTCTTCCGACCAGGAGACCTGCAAGATTTTGGCGACGATGCTCCTTAGTTGCTCTTCCGTCAACTCTGTGCAGCTTACTGTCCGCGACCGAGATATCTTGCGTGCGGGTGACGACGTGGAATCATTGTCTTCCACCTATGTAGAAAAATGCAGGCATATCAATCGAGGCCCATATTTTACAATGAGATTATGAATCACTGAAGAATGGAAATCAAGATAATGCATTTCAAACTCAAGACGCAGGGCAGCGTATTTGTGAGCGTGTTTGAGGACTCGTTTGTGGCATGGTTCCATCAGGACAGATTAACTATTTATGTGCAGTATTTGTGTGTAATTTACCTCTTTTAACTAACTTGGTTCTTAAAAATTATACTAAAGTGGTTACCAAACGTGAAATAGTTCATCGCTTTGTCTATGTCGTTTGTCTATGTCGCATTTCGTGTGCTCTGCGTGGCCCATTTGGGAATACAGGCGTGATGTATGTATGTGCAGTGGTTTGTGTGTAACATTATTTACATATGGAAATTACATAGACAAAACTACGGCTATTTACATACATACATACATACATATCGTCACGCCTCTTTCCCACAGGGGTAGGCAGAGACTACTTTGTTCCACTCGCTACGATCCTGACATACCTCTTTTGCTTCATCCACATTCATCAGTCTCCTCATACATGCTCGTCATACACGGCTATTTATCTTGAAAAATATACGGACAAATCACGTTTTAAATCGAGTTTAGTTCGACATGTTTCGGGCTAATTCGTAGCTCTAGGAGCCGCGGTGGCTGCCGCTGCCAACTCTGTTTAAAACTTGAGTTATCCGTAGGTATATTTTTAAAGAAGTTCAATGTCACGGCTATTTCACGTTTCAGAGCTACTTTGAGCATAACTTTAGATTTAAACATACCTACATGAAAGAGGTGAAGTAAATTAACCATTTTCCACTTTAACGAGCAACACAAAGAGAAGCATCGTGTTGTGAGACGCGTGAAATAAGTCAAAGCATGTTTGAATTTTTACGCGTCTTGATTTAAAACAAAACCAACAAATTTGATCTCAGGAACGAGGACATTTTACCTACTGACGTTAGACACCTACGATCACGTAATACCATTTATTTTATGGAGCAAACCATTTAGTGGTTCGAAGCCCTTACAATTTAATACTATAGCATAAAGACTAAAAGTTTCAAAACACTTTCGGCTTTAGCTCGCCTAACTTTAGACGACCAGACGAACATACTTTCACTGACAATTCCCATTTATTCCGCACTCATTTGAATCGAATTGCCCTACATAACAGTGTGCTTCAGAGCATTTTTTGATTTTTTTTGTGCTTAGTAATTGTGTTGGCGAGAAAGTGAACAATGAATAAATTATGTAATAGGTACGCCTACGATACGAATGCGGCCATAATTGTGACGTCACAACACGCTTCTCACGTAACAGAAGCTCTGTCGAGGTTTTGCTTGACGGCCAGCGATACCTACAATAAATATTTCCATCTCAGAGTTTAATTCGACGCTGGAGCTGAGTGAATGAATGTTGAACGCTGGGACCATAATAAAAGTAAACCATAATGCATTTTTCTGTGGTGAAAGAGAGTTGATACCTACGAGGGTAAGCGATGCGAGAACATAGGTACCCCCACTACTTAAAATCTTGCCAAGTTTGATTCCAAGCACGTACTTATGGATGACAAGTACCTATTTGAATCTAAAATATCGTACGCTTTAGATCGTCTGTTGAAATGCTGTCACATGTATAAAGATGTTCTCATACTTACGTAACGTTAAATCGCTAATAAATTAATTGAATGCCCTCAGCCTAATTCTGATTAAGTTAGAATTTAAATTATGCCACATTTTAAACATAAAACTACCGTGAGACTCACTCAAAGTGAAATTAAACATATCTACTCGGGTTTTTATACCGAAATTAGTTCGACATGTTTCGGGACAATTCGTTACTCAACATCGGGAGCTACGCGCCACGGCGGCGGATAGACGCGCGTAGCTCCAGATGATGGGTCACGATTTGGCCCGAAACATGTCAACCTAATCTGAATATAAAAATGAGAGTAGATCGATTCACTATGTCACATTTGTTTAACTAACCCCCAGTTAAATCACGCTGGAACAGTGAATTTTATATCTGTAAGTTAAATTAGCGACTGACTGGCAAGTTAGTTCGCTTTACGGCCCGACCTTACTCGTTTTTGTCATTCTAAATACGCGTACTTTAGAAGCACTGAGCAAGTACGAGAGTAAGATTTAACAGTTTTGAAACGCGGCTTTAATATTCGCGGTTTTATAACTCATACGTCTAACGCCTACTTTAGCTCCTATGTAACCGATTTAACTGTGATAAAGTTAAACTCTTCTACAAACTTTCGACGCGTGAAACAAGTTTCAAAAACGTAATACCTGTGCATGCATAAAACATTAATGCAGGTAGGTAGGTAACAGTTTTACGTTGTTTCCTGAAAATTCATTTTTTTTTTAATTTTATTACAATATTACGTTTATGCGATTCACTTTGCCGAATGATTACATAGGGAGGTAACAGTGGACTCGAGCCATTTTACCAACACACCTCAGCTATTGTGCACACTTAAAAATAAAGGCGGCGAAAGGTACTGCTGGTAAAAGCTAAAGCGAAACATAAATGACAAACACTTGTTAACAAACTGAAGCGTGTCTCAGGTTCATCCGTGGAGTTAGACAGTGTAAGGAACCACCAATAGTAAATACCTGCCCTACACAAGATTTGAAAACAATGTAGACTTCAAATAGCCAAAAAAATCAACCACTACTTTACTAAAATATTTTATGATGGAATTGTTATAGAGTTGAAAGACTATTTTAGAGTTGACTTTGCAATTTTTTTTCTTAATACTCTCTTCTACTATCTACTCATTGTAGTTTTAATTATTGTATTATCAAACACAACACTTTAGGTATGGGTGGTATTTCATAGATGAGATTAATAAATTAGAACCCTTTTCTGATGCAAGCAAATACGAGAGTACAGCCAATAGCCAAGTGTTCTGTCTCAACCAATTACTATTACATTACTTCAGCATTTTCCAGATTACTCCTGTCTTAATAACTTTGAATATGTATAACTTTAAAACATTGCAAATGCTACCATCATAGTCAAATTACTTTTTCATATCCTACAACAATTAACAGATAGGTAAGAAGAATAATGTTGAAAGGAACCCACCACTTACTTGGTGTAACCGACTGTTACATTTGTAATTGATGATTAGGGCCCTCCTACATGTAGACAGATCCCGCATGTTAGGAGGGGTTGCAAAGCTCAAAGGGGATCACATATAGACGAGAGTGGGGGGTCATGACAAGCTACAGTAACCTTTTTTGCTGACACAGACCCAGCTGAAGGGAAGGTCACAGGCTATGATATCATACATAGAATAAGTAGGATTTGTGGCCTTTACAAATGGGTGAACTGTTAAACAAATTATCAAACCTAGTTCTAATAAGAAAATATATGTGTATGCCTAATTAGAAGATATGTAACAAATAATAAAATTTTAATCAATCTCTATATGACTTGGTTTGGTTTTTATTGATTGGGGACTTGACCACCGCTCTGGGTCATTCCTGATGCAAAGGCTGTCCGTCGCGGTTCAACGTGGTAATGCGGCTAGTGTTTTGGGCACTTTTGCACCTGGAGTGGCGCAGGGCGGTTTGTTTTATTGATGTTGTTTATTTTATTTGTTGTTTTGTGTGACATGTTCTTTATAGAATTAATTAGTAATAATAAATAAATTTCAGTATTAAATTATTTAAAAAAAAAGAAAAAATCTCTATATTAATAAATAACCCATTGGAAGTATTGTTTATCAATTGGGGATTTATTTCAATTTTAACCTCATAAGGCCCCGCATACTTTATAAAGTACAAATTACTAGTAAGCATAACAGCCGAATGTACTTCATTTAGTACAAATTATTCAGTGGAAAATGAACATAAAGATCAGGTTACGTAAGATTCAACATTTTAAGCCATGAAATTTTTGTCTGGGTCTGAGGTCCTAAGTTAAGTATTTAGAGTCAGGGCTTAGGAGGATAAAACTGAAGCTAAAGACTGGTTAATCTGTTACACATAAAAAGTAATAATATCAGGATATTGAAAAGGTTCAAATAATAACATGAAATCATTTTTCTTGCAGACAACTATAGTTAGCAGACTTTACCAAATTGAATTAACAAATCTGATTTCATCTACTTAAAAAAAAACTATTCAAAAAACTATATTTTTTTCCTGCTAAGTGACATTAAACTACTTTATATTAGAAGAAATGATAAAGGTTGCTCTATTAAATAAAAGAATAGAGTTGTCTTACCTCCATGGCTTCCTGTTGTTGCTCTGACTGTGAATTTCTTTCTGAGACATCATCAACTTCCATTGAAAGAGAGCGCCGGGAGCAGCTAGGAGAGGCATTGCTAGGACGTGGCCGCACAGGAGAAGGCTCCACAAACTGTGCAGGGGATATCGAGCGTGATGTACTGTCCTCCCTAGTGGTACTCTGCTCTGTGGCTCCGACTGTAGGTTGTGGCAAACTCCCAACTCGTACAGAACCACAACTGACCAACGTATCCTCTCCCATAGAATCAAAACTATACTGCCTAGTTTGAGAAAGATCTGTCATTTTTGTGTCTGGCATTTCATCTAACAAATTATTGTCTGTTTTTTCTGTTACTATCAAGCCATCTGCTGGTATTTTCTGGTCTTCCGTTTTGACCTGATCTGTGTAGTTTGGTTGCTTGTTAGCGTTAGCGATGTCGGCGGGTGAAGCAGGCAGCGAGGCCGCAGGGCGGGGCGGCGGAGAGAGAGCCCCTGGCGGCTCCGAAGCGCTCGGGGCTGGGACCACCGCACTGGGAGCCCCTAGCGCCGCGAGTCGCGCCAGCCGCCGTCTCCGAATCTGCAACAACATCACG
>BHDV01016788.1:19513-38700 GCA_005406045.1 Adoxophyes honmai | reverse complement strand
CATACAAACATCTGCCCCAACCGGGGATCGAACCCGGGACCTCAAGCTTCACAGTCAGGTTCTCTAACCGCTGGGCTATCCGGCCTTAACTTACCACAAACATTGTGCGATAGCGAACTTGGAAGGGTGTTACTCTACTTGACAACATACAAAACAAGAAAATATGCAGTATCAATGAAAAAGTATCAAAATATGCACTATCAGTGAAAAAGTGCCAAAATATGCATTTGCATATGCAAACATGCAAATGCATATAATCCAATGTCTAGTGATAATCATCAACAATCGACGTGGCTGCTGTATAGTAAAAATTTAACAAAATATGTATTATTAAAAAATATTGCTAACATGTCATCACTACCAGTTTCAAATCAAATGATAAAGATGATTGAGATCAACTTGCAAGATTTTAAACTATGTATAATAAAATAGCACACTTATTAGATTAAAAGTTTTGAATGAGTTAGTTAGGGGACCAATCAACAAAACTTAAGTTTACCACAAAACTTTATTGGGTGTATATAAATTTAAAGTAAATTCATGTTTTCCAGGGTATGTCAAAGAGCAAATAAACGAGTTAATGGTAATGTGTGAAGCCTCCTACCCTGATGACACATCATTAGAGTGCTCCAAATACTTGAGGTAATTTCTTTATATGTATTTATTCCATTGGTAAAATGTTTGCAGTCCCAGCGAATGAGTCAGTGTGCATGTAGTTTTAAAATAATTTATTTCAAATTTACTTGTCTTAAGGGCAATAAAACAAATATTGTTAAGCCTTTAGTTAGGTCAAACTTTTAATTAAGTTTTCTATCTGCACAGAACATATACATACATCTTTTCTTATTTTTTATTTACTACTTGTAATATAATGAGAAACAAACTTAATTAAACAGCAAAGTTCACTTAAAACCCTTGTTGTATTGGGAAAACCAATCACTGATTATTATAGATTAATTTCTCTTGTTGGTTGTGTTACAGATTTTGCAGAGGCCGCAACTTGATGCTCAATTTTACAGGACTAGTAGGCAGAGGAGACAACTTGCGTTATAAGACTGACGTCCTTGGTCCTGGTCAAATAGGTATATCCCTTAATTACATTCCAATTTAAGTGCAAAGCTTGTCCCGACAATCCTCAATAATAGTCAAGTAGTTCTACCAAATTAAAGTTTGATTATTATTATTTCATTTCAGGAGGCTACTGCAAGTTTTACTCGGAAAGGCTGAAGAATGAGGCAGAGCATTTCAGTGCCTTGCAGTCCTGGGCGTCAGAATTAACGCACTTTGTGAGAACACCCAGTAGACCTGTGAATGATGGGTCATGTGACATAATTGTTGATAAACCAACTTATATTATGAAATTGGATGCTAGTAAGTTTTAAGTCCTTATTTAGTATCCATCAAATAGTTGTATGTAAGAGATCCCTTAATTAAGAGGATAAGTTTAGTTTTGTACTTCAACAACTTGTGTTTTTTGCAAGATTATTTATTTGCTTATTTACAAATAGGAAAAGAAGACTTAGTTGAGCCTGAAAGATGTTGTGCAGTGAGAGGTATAATAGTGGTAGGTTGCTAGCCTGTCATCTAAAATATATCTTAACCTATTTCCTAACTGATATTTTAAATACAATAAGTGTGTATATAGAACTTTTAGTTTTCATGCTTTTTATGTAAAATAAATGCCTATTTTCTAGTATCAGGATAAGCCCAAAAACATTTAAGGTGATATTTGCAATATGTAAGCTATAATTAAGCTTTATAATATCTGAAGAAGTAAATTTTGAAACTTTAAAATATGAATATATGAAGATAAGTATGTCCAGCAATTGGGTGTTAATAGGTAGAATTTTGAAATACTTTAATTTTATTTTAGGCCTAGGAGATGCATCAATAATTGATTGCCCCAGTTACTTTCTTAAAATACCTTAATTCTTAATTTCCAGCTGTAAATATGTATCATCACTTCTGTGACTTCTTCAATCTGTATGCTTCACTTCATGTCAACTCTACTCATGCGACTACATTCTCAAAAGACAACCATATCCTCATATGGGAAACTTTTACATATGGGTCAGCATTTCAAGATACATTTAAAGCATTCACCTCAAATCCTATATGGGACTTGAAGAAGTTTAGAGGGAAAACTGTATGCTTCAAAAATGTTGTTTTCCCTCTTTTGCCTCGAATGATCTTCGGATTATACTACAATACGCCTTTGGTAAGATAAAATTATACCTAACTCACACTTAAAATCATTCAATATCTTAAATATTTCGCTGATTTTGCTGTTCTAACAGCAAAATTATCATTGACTTTGAAAATGAGACTACCGTGAGATTCGAAAAGAGCGGTGGCAAACGCTGCGGTGCCTAGATGAAGGGCTATGGTTTAGCCCGAAACATGTTAAGCTTAACACAACCAACACATGACCAAGCCTAAAATCAAAACATCTGCGCGGAACCGAATAGTCTATAGCTAGTACAAAATGAACTCGGCTACCGGGTTCTCGGTATCTGGCGAATGTTTTGAAGAACCCGGGAGCCGGGTCCTCGGTTCTGAATTTGTTAACTCGATTTCAGACATGAGTTATACGTATTTTTTAATAACATCCTTGACTGGTTAAAATAATGACGAAAAAAGTTATTATCCTACACATTTTTGTAAAGAGTCTGTCTTTATTTCATTCCAGATTTATGGCTGCGAAAGGAGTGGACTGTTCCACGCTTTTTCAAAACACATCCTACATTCATTGAACATTAAGACACACATTCGTAAAAACGACAAAATAAGAGTAACTCTCCTTTCTCGTGGAACAACATACAGGTCCATACTAAATGAGAAAGATATAGTAAAGGCCTTGCTCAAAGTTAAGGGATACCACGTTGAAAGGGTCGTTTACGATAAAACTATGCCTTTTACTAAGCAGTTGGAGATCACTCAAAACACAGACGTTTTTATCGGCATGCATGGAGCAGGACTCACGCATCTTCTGTTCTTGCCTGATTGGGCAGCTGTATTTGAAGTGTAAGTATTAAAAAAAGTAACAATATTGTCAGGCAGACATCCTGATGATCCATTTAAACAAATGAGAATAAAATTTAGCCTTGGAATAAGTCACTTTATACAGGGTGGCCGGAAATTGGCCGTAAATATTTTAACCAGTGGTCGGCTATACATATCTGAAAACATTTAACACAAAAATCGTGTATCATGTCATCTTAGCACGGCAAGACGCGGGTATATACTACTGTTTGTATATGTATAGTAGGACTGTAACTAGGGACGTCAGAAAATGACAGGTAGCCTAATGCGCACGAGTCGCAGGGGCGTAGCTACCGCCGTATCTGCCGTATCAATTATACGGGGCTACGGGGCCCCCCAAAGTGTTAAGGAAAAAGAATGATTTTTTCCTTTGTAAAAAATCTTCCCTCCCCCCCCCCCAAAAAATGGGGCCCCAAACATTTTTTTTATACGGGGCCCCGCCAATGCACGCTACGCCACTGCCGAGTCGACTCGCTCGTGTAGTGCTATGCCTATTGCTTTAAAACTTTTATTACGTATTTGTCAATCTTTATTACTTTCAGATATAACTGCGAAGATCCGAACTGTTACTCAGATTTGGCTCGGCTTCGCGGACTAAAGTACGTGACGTGGCAAGATAAGACGAAACTAGTGCAGCAGGATGAGGTAAGATTGAAAGGTTTTATATTTAAATCAAGGAAGTCATTTAAAAAGTAAAGTAACTCGCGGTTAGACAACTGGTCTGATTTTCGGCTGGTCCCTATTTTCGCTAATTCGTTTGCGTCATCTCCCGGTCATTGGTCGGGTCAGCTCCGTCGACCGTCATCTACCGTGTGATACGTCTCCGACGTAAACGGAGTTTTTTTTTTAATCTGGCACTAAATAGACAAGTACGAAAGCCGGAATGTCAAATAATGATACCATATTTATTGCTTAGTTGTGTCCTCGAAACAATCGACAATGTTTGCAATCTGGATGCAAGTTGTTTGGCCATGTTATATTATAAGAAATATATGATTATGGACATTATATTATAAGATGATTTACTTACAAAAATTTGAACTCAATATAATTTACCGAATATTAAATTCGATAGTGTTGGCACATCACTATTTTTAATGACAAAAAAACATGTGCAATGCCATTTTAGTATCTTAGTTAAAAAATAGACTTAGTTGGCTAGTCAATCTGATCAGCGATTCAGAGTTGAAACGGATTGCCCATATATCTATTTTTTTAGCCTTTTAACCGCCGGAGTCCTACTTATGTATATTATGGGAATAAACTTCAGGATATCTCTCTCTCTCTCCAAGCAGATGGTATGCTTGGGGAACGAAGTCCACACAGAGAAAGTTAGAAGTTGTATTTATGCAACCGATCTTCGAAACTTCGTTGGCGCGATGTAGAATATCATTTTATAGTTGATAATGGAGATAATGTTTGTAGCAGATTTTTTATTGTGGTGCTAGGTGTTTCTACAACATGATAGGACTGTTCAAAAATATGTACACACATAATTTTAAAAAGTGACTTCGGTACGCAATTCACATTAAGGGTAACTTCACCTGATGCAGTTATTTGACATGGCGGTTAGATTTTTTTTTACACTTAATGCTTTGCGTAGTTTGTACTTTTATTACTACCCCGCGGGAACTAAATTTTTCCCGTATAAGACGAAGCCAATATCCTTCCTCTACATTTCTCAATTGATTTTTATCAGTTCGATGTAAACTGGGAAAGCATTTCTGATTAAATCGGGATAGGATAAAATATCTCCAAGCCCAATTTCGTCAAAATCGGTTACGGCTGAAGCGTAAAAGGTAAAATATAAATTTGTTTATTTTGTCAATTTATCAATTTAAATATATTAGTTCGTTTTCGACGGATAATTTCTTTGTTAAAGGGACGTGGCCCTGGCGGCGGTTCGCACGCAAAATTCACAAACTACTCGTTCGATGTCGAAGAGTTCTTGCGTCTCGTAGAAGAGTGCGCGGCTCACGTGAGAAAACGACAAGATTTCCAAAACTTTATTGAAGCTTCTGAGAAGAAACTAATGCATGAAGAACTATAATGGTTGTTGCAAGGTAAAGTAGGCTAGCAGTTATTCAGGATGATTGTTTTCTTGGCTATTTTCTAAACCTAATGTGATGTTTTGATGTCATGCCCTGATATTGAAACTAGTAAGATTAGTATTGTTCTAATATAGTACAGCAAGAAGGTCCATTATTGAGGCTTGCTTTTTTTCTAATGACGTAATAGTTATTATTAAGGTTGGTTACAGGTGTATGGACCACAAAACGTGATATCACGCTATTATTAAGTTAAAGTGTCGCAATCTTATTAAGCACCTACTTTTTTATCATGTAAATATCTGCTTTCGTTACTGATAGAGTATGGAATAAATTATACAAATCAATATTAATCTACAATATTTTATTATGCTCAACAGAGGTTTCACGTGCCTGGCATATTGATCGAATGACACTTCGCATAACTGTTAAACATTTTCAGCCGAATGATATCTACCTATTGTTGCATAACAATCATAGATATCATTTGGTGTAATGCTTGGGCAGAATATTACATTGGAATAATGTGGATTACAATAATGAGACTAATATCGAACTAATTTTAATCGATTTCATTTATGCGAAAAGCAATTCAGCTAAATGGTGATTCAGCCAAGTTCTAATGAAATTATGTTAAAGTTTATGCAACATATGGGCGAACTGCTTCAATGTTGTGGAGGTCTGAAGATAATCATTTTATTATTATTTATAAGTTACTTATAAGTACAAACATTCCACGCTATTTGTGATATTTAGAAGTAGCACCAAAAGTGATTTTTATTTTAGTGCTTTTATAATTTTATGTCTTTTGCATTTAAAGTTCCCCGTAGTACCAAAGGAGGTTATTCTGTCGTTTATTGATACGGTGTAGTCTAATACTTCACCTGATTAACTGTATTTTGTTGTCTGGTCTTAATTGTGATCAGTGTTTTATAATTTTACAAGTGCTTATGGGAGAGGACCAAATATTTGTGCCTGCTTTAAGACACAGTAAAAATTACTGTTGTATTTGTATGATTTTATTTGCGTGTCATAAATGTCATAACGGACAAAAATACTTCAAATACTAGGTACCTACTGTTTTTGGTCCTCAGCCTTATAGCCCTGCTCGATTGAAACGAAGGTTGTGGCTTATCATCAGCTAACGTTACTTACAGGAGTTTGGTAAACTAAAGGCGTTTAGTAAAGTATGATTTTTTAAAATTTACTGTTGACAGATTCGTTGAACTTTATGTAGTGGCTTATCCAACATTTCAGAAAATTTGAATAGATTCATTAATTAGACAAGAGATCATTTTAGTAGACATTCTTAATCCCGGTTTGTTCGATTCCTTTCGTTGAAATGGTCATTTATTAAAGCTTTCAATATGTAAGAGATTTTTTTTAATTACTAGGCAGCTTTTAAACTCGTTAAAGTTAACGATCACGACGTGGGCTCCCAATAAACATAGGGCCTTTCTTAACCACGTGAAAGCGCAGAGCGTCTCATATTTCATGAAAGTATGTGTACTTATTGTTGTTCTCGAAATCGGCAATGAATGTTGTTGATATTATCTTGTTTATTTATTATTTCGCGAGTGCACCGCTAGTTTAATTGTAACAGCGCCAGCGAACGTAAGTTCCGTAATTACAGTCTGCGTTATTCAGATAAATCGTCGGCAAGATTGGACGAATGCGAGCTCGTGCGTCCGCGTCCGCGATGACTTATTGGCGTGTCCTGTTACAGTTTATCTTGGCCTGATCCTGTTACTGATCAGTATTTATTTTGGGGCTATATTTAATTTGCCCTAAGTGTGGTATTAATTTAATTTAGATTTAATTAGGAACCTACTGTAGATATTTTGTCGTGATTATACTCTTACGCGATACCAAAAGCATAGGTACAACTGACAATCGTAGTATCTTAGACAATTTTGCTCAATTTGGCTTCAAATTCTCTATTGGATGCGTCATTTGACTCTTAATACTTTCCAATGGCCGAATTTTTGTACCTAAATACTTGTAACTGACGCGGACAGTTTAACTATACAATCTGTCAAATTATTAAAGTTGAAGATGAAACGTAACGAAGATGCATTTTAGATTACTATACTAATAACAGTAATAACTAATTACATTAGTGTTAGTGTTGTTGATAGTTGATATACGAACGGTTATTAGACTATTTACATTATTCAACTTCTTAAAAGCATAATTAATCAATAATAAGTAAGAACGTCGTGGTAGTCCTCAATATCAAAAATATTAATACAATTTTATTAAGATGACTTTAAAATAAAATATAGATGGATTATCATTAAACAATCGCATAATATGCAAGTAATATTTACAGAGGAAAATTAATGAGGAGTGCGCCCGGCCGCGGGCTTCGCGCTCGTAACTTTTTGGCATAACCAGATTGTATCTTGAAACCTGGAGATAAAAAAGTAAACTGTTAATTGAAATAATCTCAATTTGTTCAACTTATTCATTTACAAATTATTGAAAATACAGATCTTGCCTGATAAGAATCTCGATGCTTAGGTATGTATGTGCTTAAAATTTTACCTGGCTAGGTAAAGTGCATGCCTAATTTAATACGCAGACAAATCTTAGGATTCATTTATTATTTTATAACAATGTCATTGTATCTTTAGCCTTTGATATTTTAGCGTCTAACAGGTTTTGAACTTGCACTTACGATAGCACTCTTTTTTTATGTTGTCGTGTTTGGAAGTGTTTGTAGGCTTAGCACAGAGGAATACGCGTGCGGGATAGATACTTGTCATTTTCTGACGTCTCTATTTTGACAGTGACAGGATTGTCTATATCGTGTGCAACTACTCGCGCCCTGTCGTGCTAACCCGGCTGATGTATTTTAAATTAGGTATTTTATTAATTTTACTACATTAACAGACAGTAAGAACGGATCAGTTTTCTTAAAAAAATATAAGGAATCCTATCCTTTTCCATTGTTTGAGAGTGTTGATGTACTTATCTTACGCTTTAAAGTTTATACGGACACATTTCAAAATGTTTTTTTTTTTTACACATTTTTACTTAATAATTTGGATAATAAAAGTATTAACTTATTTCTGCAGTTTTTTTGTCCCCGAAGTCCCCGCTATACATAGTACGGTACACCGTATGAACCCGCTGACGTCTGGACCTAGTACCTCGCCCCCGCCACCGTATAATACTCAGGTAGGATCGCCTAGGAAGTTGTCAGTCAATAACTTAGTTTGTTGGAGTATCATTACATTAATAAAAAAACAACTTTGACGACCTTATGAAGTAGTCATACTGAGTATCCGTTATAGATTATTTGCTATTGTCCAGGACGTCGTCTTTTACCTTACGACTATCCCGTGAGAACTAGGTGTCCTTTTTCTAGAATAAAGAGCAACGTGTGTCCTTGGAACAACTGTCGAAATTGGTTCTGCTATTAAAGTGGGAAAAGGCAGACAGACAGAGATACTTTCGGTTTATCGAGTGGCATTCCACCGTTTCCCGGAGCGCCCGTAATTGGTAGCCCGTCGGCTCCCGTATTTTTTTACTATGTTGATTATTTTTAAGTTGGTCAAGTTGATGAAGACTAGCAAACTTCACATAAATGGAATAGCATTCATTGATATAGGTACATAATTAAATAAGTCATTTTAAGCTGAAGCTAAAGGTCCCTGGTTTTTATAAGATAGATTTTTTGAGACGCGGTAATGATTCTTACGTGCAGAAAATTCAGGATGACCCCCTTAAGAGCCCTACCACTTGACTTGTCCGCCAACAAGCGATGATGCCTCCTGAAGAGTTATAGTTGCCTGGAGAGTTGTAGGGTAGGGTACATACTTATATGTATAGAGATAGGGCGAGTGTGCATTGGTGTGGAGGCTGGAGCTCACGGGTGCGGGTGGCCGCCGGCGGCGCGGGCGCGACGACGCTGATTCATGTCGCGATAGCGATCGCAGGCGCCGGCGCCCAACGCTATTTTCTATATTTATCACCATTGCCCTACCATCCGCGCAGTGCACTACTGGATAAAGGCATTTATATTTCTGCCTCGAGTTAAGTCATTCCTTTTTTATCAATCGCGTTGCTGAGATTAAGGCGCAGGGTTGAGTCTAGGTTGTTTTTTTTTCTATTCGAAGGCTGCTAGACTTGTCGGCCTGATGCCTGCAAGGAACACATGTGTCACATTTAACTTAAATGCTATTTTTTACAGCTAGTACTATTATTTAGGT
This sequence comes from Adoxophyes honmai, assembly GCA_005406045.1. Lineage (NCBI taxonomy): Eukaryota > Metazoa > Arthropoda > Insecta > Lepidoptera > Tortricidae > Adoxophyes > Adoxophyes honmai. The sequence goes on along the minus strand of BHDV01016788.1, from coordinate 29,393 downwards.
TTTGACATTTAATCCTACAAAATTAAATGTAATCTGATTTGATGTCGGGTAACTTAACCACGCTAACCCTGAATTAGATGTTCATATAAAACATCACTGAATATGAATTGTTGACATAACGCCAAGTTACTTAATATACTTACATATTTTACGATGTCTGTGCCTGAGTTCAACGTCAGACAGAATACGAAACCATTTGGGTGCAGGCATAGACTTGTGGGAAAGACTCCAATAGAGAGATCTCTCTCCGGGCAGATGTTATGCCCGGGGACCGAAGTCCACAGAGAGGAAGTTGGAAGTTGTATTTATGCAACCGTTCGTCGAAACTTCGTTAGCGCGATGTAGAACCGTTTAGTTCGGCTGTTCGACGCATGTGGCGCTGGGGCGCTACAGACTTAAACCCTCTGCTCGGTTGTGTTATGTCAGTTTTCTACTGATTTTATACGGAGGTATTTGAACCTTTATTTTTAGTTATCGTTATAGATAATCACTTATCTAAAACACTACTATGTCCAGCCCCCTATTTCAAAACGCATTATGACACCATTATTTTGTCAACACAAATGAGTGAAAAGGTGTCAGTTATGTTAGATAGTTGCACCTGTTACGTTTATGAAGCAGGGGGGCCAGTTTTCCCACCATGATTACAAGTGACTTGGGTCGTTTGTACTACGTACGTACAATACCGATCTCTGTGTTTCGGTTTCGATCGTTTGTTTAGCCGTCGTTATATCAAAGTCGTCGTTATATCAATAAGGTAGCGAAATGTCTGTTAATATCAAGATGTCATCGGTGAGTAGAAAATTACGGAAGACAAACAGTATAGGTAAATAAATAAGCCCTCAAGTGATTAGCTGTAACTAATAGCTTCCAGCGACTGCACAATGCCCTGCGTGATGTCAAGTGGATCAAGCACCTGAGAATGCAAACTGTACTTCGAGAAAGAATGAATCTTCAAGTTGGGTAGTACAATGGCTGCTCGGATCGCAACAAACAGAAGGTAACAGAACGAAGACAAACATTCGTGGCTCTTTCAAAACCGTACAATAGTCGTCATCAATTACGGGCAATAGATCGCCCAACATCATTTGTCCGTCCGTCCGTTACTCGACTGGGGCATTCCCACGGCTCGGGACGATCGTGTTTGTTGTCGGAATATGTCCAACGATAAAATGTAATAGAAAATTGTTTCTGATTGCCCTCGCTCTCTTCCTAAGCGCCCTATTGAGATTTGCGTTCCCGTTTTTATTGTTTTCATCTTACTCGGTTATTGATTCGATTTCACGTGTACTGCTATCGTGCTATCCTATAGATTTGTTACGTTACATAACTGCATAGATACACCGTACTTATTGTATTGCAAAAAAACAATACTATTAAGGCTAGTAATAATAAAAAAATGTAATGTAATAGGTACAAAACATAACAATGTGATAATAAACTCAACGAATATGAAAATACGTAGGTGTCATAATCATAAGAGAAAAAAATATACAGCCGAATTTAGCATCTCCTTTTTTTAAAAGTTAGTTAAAAAGTAAGAAGAGCCGTTAGACAAATTACAATAAAATATAGGTAGGTATTATGGTATTATACATTATGTTAGGCCCTTACCAATTAAATTAGCGATTTTCTTTCGTGCTTCTAATTGTCACAACTTCCATAACATAAAAAAAGAATAATGCTTACATAACTCAATATTTCACAAGATTTCATTTTCATCGTGCACATTTTTATTGTCATAAATCCAAATAATAAAACTACAAAAATATTTTAATAATCAAGTCATTTCATTTTGTATGTAATTGGTTGCAATAATTGATTGATCCACTTTTATCCATTTTTACATTGTTCAACTGAATCATTTAATTATCTACAGTGCCTTTGGTTTCCGGTGTGACACAAAGCTACGAGTACCTACCTACTTAAGATTTTTTAAAAGCTGGTATAATAAAAATGCCTTGGACATTAACTGTGTAACTTATTCCTGTAGTTCCTTGGGCTGTTCAGAACAATGTTTATGGTGCTGGCAGCACCTTCCTATACCGCATTTGCAATATTGGACGCTACAACGTATGTTGCATGAATTCACGGGATTAAATCCTGGGTTTATAATTATGCAGAACGATGCATACCGTTGTTCTCTTGATGTTATCAAGAACAAGACCGAAGAGAAATTGCTCCGATCAAAAGATAATCTCGCCGGAACCAAAATTGCTCATCGATAGCGCCCTGCCACCAGCCACGCCCCGTGAGGGCTTAACTCTTTTTTTAATTTCAAGAACTTTGTACCTTAAAATTGGCAATTTATTTCGTTAACACCCTTAGCGTGTCGCAAAATTTATGGCCTAATTTATTTTATATCACGTGAAAAATATACTCGCTCAAACAATTGCCGTCAAACAAAAATAACGAGCTCCTTACATCTGAAAATCGAGTGAATTTTACATATCCATATTTATGTTAAGCACCTTTGCTTTTTGAAAATGCCTAAGTATAAATACTACACTCAGTGAGTAGTTATGAGTACAATAACTTCATAGCTTTCCGTACCTACTAGGTATTACTCGTCTTTGATTAAAGTTTTCGCGATGAAAACAAAATGACTGTAAACGAAGTTAACAAAAACATTTCATTTTCAGCAACAATGTAGGCTTCGGACAGAATACACTTACAGACAGCAGTAAGAGTCTGATTCTATTTAAATTTCTAAGAAATCCGATGCGTTTTCATTGGCCGTGAGTGTATTCTGATCTTAGCCCTTTAGGTATATTCCAAAAACAAAATTTGTCCTTATTTCGTTTATTTATTTTAAATACGTACGAGTATCTAACTTTGTCTGTAAAAAATTCAAATTCTAGCTTTCACGGTTCTGAAGATCAAGATGCAGCCGGACATACAATACATTGGAATGTTAGTTATAGGGTCATGTTTTTACCCTAAATTAGCGTAACTAAGATTCCAAAGAAGGGAAAACTTCTTACGTAACTTCAGGATGAAATTTAAAAGGCTAGTTCGGTATTGTGGCAGATCCGCTGTTTGTACCTAGCCTTAGATATTTAATGTTATCTACCGCAGAGAAGATCAAACCCAAGACAAGTCTCACCATCAGGTGTACTAACTACCGGGTTATCTATCTCGACGTCCGAATCACCTACCGCGTCACGGAGGAAATGTTTCATTGCTGCTATGTCTAGCCTAGACACGATGTTTTGATTGACTATGAATCTCTAACTTTGCAAGAATAGGTAATTAAAATCACTGTTTACTTATTCTGGAAAGTTTAAATTACTTTGATCTATACCTTCACTCTTCTGTTATTGGAGGTTGGTACCTATTACTGGTTTTACGTAAATACTTACAAACTGTTATTGTCAGTAAATACAGTACTTATATGAAGTGTGTTTTTACTTTCGTGATTTTCACTCATTGTACCAATAAGCGGGACTTATCGCGAATACATTTTAATATTTTTTGCACATCGACGTTTCGACGGCGTTACAACAGCAATGCTAAAATATTATAAAGTATGTTAAGTAAGTAAGTAAACACTTTATTGTACAAAAGGAAATAACATGAAATACAAAACTCATATACCTACAAATGAAAAGGCGAAGTACATACAAAGGCGTATGTTCATGGAATAAGCCAATAATAAATATACTGATCAGAATATAAACACTTGTAAAGAATACTTAAAATGAAATGATTAGATGATTACCTAACTATCCAAAAATATCATTCTGACCTTTTAATCAAATGAACCTAAAGGCAAAACAAATGGTCGATCCAGTTGATTCCTGGCCCACCGCAGAACGTAACGAACGTAATCAAATTTTCTTTTGTAGAGCAATGGAGTTTCTACGGTGGGTCAGGAATCAATTGGATCGATTGTACCTATACCTACTTATGTGTAAAGATAAAAATGCAATTAAAGAAAAATCAGGAAACTACCTACACATTTTTATGAATTTTCTCATAATATGCTAATTACTGGACTTTAAAGAGGTTAACGTTAACGCTTTGTCTGTTGTAATTTCTACGATTTAAAATGTAGGTACCTGTACTTTTCTTCGAAAAATAATAACAACCTGTATAACTATTGGTAGGTACGGCCCGCCGGCAGGTTTTCGACTGTTCACGACACCAGTAAAGTTCACTAGAGCAGCGCATTACATATATTATTATTAGATCCAGATTTGGGTCGCCTCACATAGCCTCATTCGATCTCTCGGCCAATAAATATCAGATTAAAGTGCCGCTATTGTAGCCTTCACGCACAAACTAGTACCGTGGCTTTCAATAACGGTTCGCACTATGCAGATTATCACTGCGGCGATAACCGCGACGTGAAAGCGATACCGGCGACACGATCCGGAGCGGGTGCGTCCCGGCGCCGGCGCAAGCGTCGCCCAAATGTCACTCCGGCCCGCGCGTGACGTGATTGAGGGCTGAGGCTTTTCATGAGCAAATCACGCGCAAAGCTGACGCCCAAGAGATCCCTTGTTACGGACCGGTCACTTTGGAGTTGCTCAAATGTCTTAAACAATGAACAGTGAAATCCTGATCTGATACAAGTAAATAAATGAACGTTAAGGTCAGAAAAGTATGACGAAAACTGATAATAGGACCCGAGTGAGTAACATCTACTCAAAACCCACCTAAAACATCGCGAGATTGACGTGTAGCCTAGAACTTGTCACCGAGTAGGTGATGGGTCCAAATGAGGTTCATTCAAAGCATAAGAGTCGAGGTGCGCTTGCGACAGTATTTCTTAATGCCGATGCCGATGCCGCCCGCGCGGTCGCAGCGGCGCGTGCGCGGCAGGTCAACGAGGTATGGCCAATCGTACGAGGGCGGTTTGATAAGTAACTTGTTTCGGATACTAATAGATGGCGTTTCCGTTAACTGTCTATTTATTCTTAAAGTTTGATAACTAAATATCATTAATCTGTGGCATCAAGTCATCTACGACGGGAATTTTAGTTTTGACAGCTGTTTGAAAAAAAGAATCGGAGTAGATCGGTGAAATGAAGGAAATTGGTATTCGTGGTGTGATTTAATTCTTTTTTTTGGAAGGTAAAACAGCAAAAGTAATTCGTGAATGGATATTTCCTACGTTGGGCGACTCTTGTCCTTTATACGAAACAGTTCTATTTTGGGCAAATGAGTTTAAGCGTGGCAGGACATGCATTGAAGACGCACCTCGACCTTGTGCTCCAAAATCAGCTGTTTTACCAGAAGCCATTGATGAAATCCATGATTTACTTTTAACTGACAGACGATTAAAGTACGAGAGTTAGCTAAAGTCTCAATCATCTCGACTGAGTGGGTGCATTTTATTTTGCACAATGAATTGCACATGAAAAAGTTTTGTGCAAGATGGGTGCCGCAGTTGCTCACTCCAGAACAAAAGCGTATTCGCACGCAAACATCTTTAGGAAACTTGCTGGTGTTTAATAAAAATCCAGCAGAGTTTCATCGACGTTTTGTGACCATGGATGAAACCTGTATTCACTACTATATCCTGGAGACAAAACAGCAGTCGAGACAATGGATAAGTCATGGTAAGCCAGCTCCAAAGAAGACCAAGTGCATCCCATTGGTCCCATCAGCTGGAAAAGGCATGGCGTCGGTGTTTTGGGATGCGAAAGGTGTTATTTTAATTGACTATCTTGGAAAGGGAAAAAATATCACTGGGGGATATTATGCCTCACTTTTAGACCAGTTAAAGGCAGCGATAGCCGAAAAACGCCCAGGGCTGGCCAAAAAAAAGTTGATGTTTCACCATGATAATACTCCGGTGCAAACAGGTTGGCTTTCGGAACAAAAATTGGCGGATTTATGGTGTGAAATATTTCCACATGCAGCTTATTTGCCAGTTTTGGCTTCTTCAGACTATCACCTATTCCCAAAGCCCAAAAATTTTCTGTCAGGGCAAAAATTTCAGTCTAATAAAGAGGTGATACTGGAAGTAAACGTATATTTCGAAGACCTGGAAGAAACCCATTTCCGTGAAGGCATCGAGAAGTTGCAGAATCGTTCAGATAAGTGCGTTGATCTTCGAGGGGATTACGTAGAGCAATAAAATATATAACACACCTATACAAGTTTTTTATCATATCAAACCAAGTTACTTATCAAACCGCCCTCGTAGTTCATAATCTACCTATCTGTATTAAATTACAGATTACAATGCAAGGAATCAAGGATTGATCCTCTACCCCGCTTTCGTGTTGTAAAATAAGTTAATGAGTTCCCTATGGATGTCATAGTTATGGGTGGTAAGTACATAATTTTGGCAAATAACTGTTATAATTTTTATCACTTTAAGTGTTAAACTATTCGGCTCACGACATCTTAAAATCTTGCCAAGTTTGAGGCCTAATAATATAACACATAAAGTGATAAACATTTAGGCATAACAACTAAAAATTAGGAGTTAACTGTCAAGGTTAGTTATGTACCACCTATAACTTCCTTAGGGAACTCATTAACTTATTTTAAGAATGGAAAATCAGCGAACTTAAATACCTAACACAAAATAATATCAAACAGTAGGTAGGTACTTATGTACCTACACGACAATATTGACAACTTACAAGTATAAGGTTAAAATTATCCCTTAATTTAGGGATCTATTCCACTTGACCTTCGAGTGGGTCACAACAATTGTCTCTGTATTTTATCTTATTCGTAGTTTTGTTACAATATCAATTTTATTGTATTTTATTTCAAATCAATTAAAACGACCAAATTATTCAAGCAGGTAAATCATTCTGACATCTATTCTGATATGATAGGCTGTAAGCATACCACTGAACCAAACATCACTCGTTGGCGAAATATGAACGACGGATTTCTCAGATATAGATATCTCGCGCGCATTCTCAAAAGATCAAAGGTGGGCTTTGATTTTGTGCCAGTCAGCCTTATCTAAGTAGACAGGTACGTAAAAAGTGACTGAATGACCCAATGTGTCAAGGTATTGATATATTCCAATAAACGTCGGTGTGCAAGTAGCACTCAATTAAACGGCAAGGTCGCAGCCGTCAGATGTTTAGAAAGTATTTATCCGTAGATTGCAAGTGCCACGAGCTATTGTTAATACTCCAAATGACGCTTTTCAAAAGTTGATGTGTGACCATCACACCTCAGCGAATGATAAATAACTAGCATTGAAAGCGAGAACAGTGGCGAATAAATTTATAATTTAAACAACAGTGCAGGCATTGAGCAATTTGTACTTGTACCTATTAATTAAATATCTCGGGCTAGCACACCTGCACAGACAAACGGAATCAATGCGTAATTTAGAATTAGTTCATTTGTTTACTATTGAAATCGTGTTGCTAATAACCAGGTAAATACAGTTTGGATTACTGAAATTAATTAAGTAAACATACCTACTCGTAAGGTTAGGGTCACAATGCTGTTAGGTGTTTTCTTACAAAATTGAAGATTCACCTGTTATTTGTAAACAAAACGTTTAAAAATTCTTACCTAATACTTATTATTGGTAGGTTTTGGGATAAGGTGAACTTCGCCGTGTGGTGTCGGGTTTAGAATAACATCTCTCCAGTTCTTCTGTAGATGTCGTAAGAGGTGACTAAGAAAATAGGTTGTATTTTAGGCGACAGGCTAGGAACCTGTCAACTCAAAACCTAAAAAATTGCTAGAAGTGGCCACGACACGAGAAATAGTCATGGTTTTGTCTATGTAGCGTTTCCTGTGTTCTTTGTATGGGTATCAAATATTTTGGGATTGTCGTACTGTACCTTTGGCATAGAACCCTGTCCTGTAAGGCGCCTGAGCTCAGATGATAGCAACCGGGTATAATCAGGTATAAGGTTAATTTACTCGTAAGGTTAGGTAGGTTAGGTACATAATGTTTGAGTGCACAGACATTAGGCGTTTGTTCGTGTTTGTCCAATGAACCTGATCAGACGCCACACTTGCGACTCTATGGTGGGTGTCATCTGTAAACAAGTGGGTATGCACGTTGTGACTCCAAGAATAACTCCTTGGCTCTTGACCACGTGCGGGCAAGCATCGGCTATTGTACAGTTTCCGAGTGCTCTTTTTTCTCCCAACCTGAAGTGTTATTCTAGCTTAAGTAAGTATTGTTGTGACAAGAACCTTTTATTTTGATGCGTGATACGTTTTATTACGAGACTTATTGTTCATTGTCAAGTGCTATCGGTGTAGTGACTCCGTCGAACTTTGTGCGCTTGAGACTTTCTCTCGACTTGATGAATCATTCTATTAAGGCAATGTTTGCGTCTAGCGCTGGTAATGTTCAACTTAATAATTATGTTAATGTTATTGTCACTGCGATACGAACCAAATATGTCACGAAAAGATAAATATAGGTACCACGAAAGTAATGTACCAAGTTAATGAATCGAGCGACTCAAGGTTCAAGAAACATGCTCAATTATTTATTTAACGCCTTTACAGTTAGCATTTGATTGACTTAGTTGCTACTAAGCGTCTAACATAATATCTTACACTGGGAGTGTTTACTTTCGCTTCCATTCATCATTAAAATTTTAATCAAATATAGATAGGGCTTGTCATTATTAAAAAAATATCCCTACATGTCCCTACGTTCCATGTCGCAAAAACGTTGTACCTTAGTGAACTGATTAGATTTAAAGTACGCGTGAGACGATATCATACGCTTAGCACAGCAACACGTGCCAGAATACACGCGCGCGGTATAGCCTCCTGACGACCAGCGAGCGTCAAATTAAGTGTAGTTCAAAAGTTTCAAAACTGACTCTTAATTTCAAAAGATAAAGTTACAAATGACTTTGATTTTATGTAGTACGTCCTAGCTAGACAGTCGCAGGTATATTCAATCTTGCGCGTAATTTTCTACTCGCGCCTTGCTGTGCTAAGTTGGCTGGTCTTCCTATCTAGTCTAGGTGAAGGTGAAGCCCAGTTGTTGAAATCCACCCTTATCCATAATTTATCTACTGAGCACTGTTGAAAACGTGACTTTCATCTACGGACAAAAATCGGAATTGAATTGAATGGCCATAAAGCTAACTGCTCCTAAAGGGTATATAGGTGCCGTAGATACGAGTACCTCGGTGTTCGTTGGTGTCAAGGATATAAAGTTTCCTCTTGTTGCGCCACTACCTACCGGTATTTCTCTCGGCAATATTTCCTCGAGTGAAATTCCACTCGAATTTTAAGGGACCCGAGACATTAATATTGTTACGCAAACCGTTCATCGTCCTTATGATTGTTTGTCATGTAACTGGCGTCTGTCGTTATACAACTTTAATGCCGTTAAGACATTTTTATCCCGACTCAATGCTTTTCATTTTGAAGAATTATTTTAAGTGCGATTAATTCTGAATAATCTGAAGAGTAATTGGTGAATTTTAATATCACAAGGCTTTAACTTTGGTTTAATGTTGATAAAATTGTTGATTCCGTTATTATCAATTGGAGATAGCCGGAAAAATATACGACTCACACCACCGCACTAAATAAAAACCTCCTTTCATTTTTATTTCATTGTTATTTAACTTAAATACGTTATTATTTATTTCATATGTACTTAATAGTAGGAATACGTTAATCATTCTTTTAATTTGTGGATTTATTTTGCGGCATTTATTAGATTCGACGTGAAATGTTTTATTTAGTTAATCTTTGCTAGTCCTTAATCACTTGCTCCGCTCTACCTCGGAATTGTTGGCTGACACCGGTCGACAAAAAAAAATTTTTTTTTGAGCATGGGTTTTACTTAGTATATTCTGATTATATATGCACATATAAAGAAAAAAAAGTAATAACAAATCCAAAATATTTGTTTTTTTTTTAACTTAGAGCGATTTGAATTTTTTTCTTTTCGTACTCAATA
>BHDV01016788.1:0-18937 GCA_005406045.1 Adoxophyes honmai | reverse complement strand
ATTTATGATATCTTTGTGCATCTATTGGCATAGTCAAATCAGTTTGAGTACGGTTATTATTAAAAATGCAGGGCGATAAAATAACACCGGTCGACAAAAAAAAAATTTTTTTTTGAGCATGAGTTTTACTTAGTATATTCTGATTATATATGCACATATAAAGAAAAAAAAGTAATAACAAATCCAAAATATTTGATTTTTTTTAACTTAGAGCGATTTGATTTTTTTTCTTTTCGTACTCAATAAATGTCAGTCTTTGCGCTCTAACGGTTGCAAAAACAAAAAGAAGAGGGCGTGTAGTAGTGTCGCTCGTTGTGTACGACAGTACGTGTCTGATTATTACAGAGAAATAACGTGTTTCATATCTTAATTAGCTTTATTGACTTGCGGAAAATGGCTTTTGTGCACTCTCAGATGCGAAAATTAAAGTGGAATCTTTGTAGGCTCTCAAATATTTTAATTCTCAAAAACTTATGCGTTGTGATATTTTTTAAGAGTTGCTTAGCAAAGAAGAGAATAAATCCTGGGATAATTTTAAGGCAGTTTATGGTTTCTTTAGAGACGAAAATTATGACGAGGTGATCAATGTCATGATCGTGAATTTTTCCAACATTGGATGTACAATGTGTCTAAATATGCATATTATGGTATTTTCTCGTTTGGATAAATTTAAAAATAATATCGGAGTTTATTCGGAAGAACAAGGGGAACGTTTCCATCAAGATATAATGGAATTTGAGATACGTTACAAAGGCCAGTATATGAGTACTTCTGGAAAAGACTCCAATAGAGAGATTTCTCTCCAGGCAGATGTTATACCTAGGGACCAAAGTCCACAAAGAGAAAATTGGAAGTTGTATCTATGCTAAATATTTTCTAAACTTCGTTAGCGCGATGTAGAACACTTTGACAGTTGATGGAGTTTGTGAAAGAAGTCCTACTACTTGACAATAGGTGGCGCTAAGGTCACTACATACTGAAAGCATGAAAGGAGACTATATTTGAGGGTTAATATGAGAAAATTCTACTGCACATGATAGGAATAGGAAAAATATTAACTTTTAATTGTTTTCAAGTCCATTTTAAAACTTTTTTTCTAAGAAAGAAATCATAATTTGATGTTCGGTATCATTTAATAAATGATCTCTATGTATTTTTCAAGTATTTTCACTGATTTTTTTTTTACTATTTGTACTCATAAAAGCAAATACAAAACATTTTTTTGTTATTATTCTTATTTCTAAGTACCAAAGTAATAAAAAAAAATGATCTATAACCCGTGCTCAAAAATGTTGTTGACTGATGTAGTGTCCCTACCTCTAAGTACCTACACCTTTCTTTTATATATATATATATTGAAACTTACTGTGTGATTTATCTGTATTTATTTTTTCCGTACAGTAAAGTGGCTTCTAAAAGGTAGGTACTTAAGTTTTTCCTTCCAACTGTTTATTGAAACATAGTAAATGACGATACACGCAATCTTTACCAGATTAGCTTGATGAAAACAGGAGGCGTAAGGACAAAGCGTGATAAGGGTTTAGTTTTCTTCCTTTTTGACACAGAACCCTATAAAGTTAGCCGCAAAAAGAGGTGGACACGTCTGATTCGAGAATTACCATGGCAGGGGCAGCGCGTGTCCTGCGAAGCGCCTAATGGCGGACTCCGCCGCCGGCGCAACGTGTCCCACAGTTTAAATCGAACGTCAAGCTATCCATTTGCATAAATCACATTGTTACCATTTTCAATTATTTGTACGCCCATATTGGATTTTAAAATTTCAAATTACTTAAGCAGGTGTCGGAATAATAGCACCTCCCCCTTTCTTCCCGTGGGTATCGTAAGAGTCGACTCTGGGAAAGGGTTAGTGTATTGTGGGCGATGAGCTAGCGACCTGTCACCGCAATATCACGTTTAACCATGTGGTTATCCTGAATTTGCTAAACGTGGCACTGGATTTTTGAATTCATGTGCTCTGCCTACCCTATGGGAATACCTACAGGCGTGAGAATATGTATGTATGTATGTTTGTATGTGATATTTTGAGTCTACTCAGCACAGCTTATTTCACAATAAGCACCTAAAGTGACACTGCGATACATAAAGTCTTCACAGAAAGTAGTGAGATTACAAAAAATAATAATTTAATATGCATCACATGAGTATTAAGGGAAAGCTGACGATGTAAATAATGTTTTATTGCGTCGATTCATTTATTATTCGTGGTTCGACTTCCATAAATATTGGTCCTTTATTTTGACAATATTCGCCGTAAGTACGAGTATTTTGAGTAATACTTGCTTTCAATTACGCTTCGGTTACTCATTGTTGTGGGGATAAATCAGTAATTTCGTATTAAGATATGAGGCCGTCCGTTTTAACCAACTCCCTTAAGTTAAAAGTAATTAAAGATGCGGAGTATATTTAATAGCTGCAGTTCTTTAAAGTAATTATTGATTGTTTATTTAATTTTCGGTCATCAGTTAATTTGATAGGACCCAGTCAAGTGGTTATGAGTGCGTGATCCAAGTTTGGTGTGAAAGTATAGTCAGGATGAAATGTGAAAAGAGGGAACATAAATATTGATAAAGTTAAAATTATCGATGACGGAATTTTAGTTGGGATTGAATCAAAAACTCTGGTCAATGAGAAGTCGTAAACTAAGATGATTCAGTTTCAGGTAAACTTTTTTAAGCAACGATCGCAGCAAATAGGCATAGTTCGTACATACATACATACATACATATATATCACGCGTGTATTCCCGTAGGGGTAGGCAGAGAACTCGAAACGCTACATAGGCATGATCGTGACTATTTCACGGTTCGTTCGATTCGTTACTTTAGCATATTTTAGATGCAAGATAGGTACCTCTAGCCGGTCGCCTAAAATATACGTTAATTAACCTATCTCCTTAGACCAAGACCATTGGAAGTAAGTATTTACGCATGGACTGAGAAAATACCTGTTTGAAGTCGTGGCAAACATTGGTGTGATTATCAACTGCTGATTCTACGAATTCGGAAAAGAGATATCTTCTCGTAGCGACCGTTGTTGCGGACTGTACCGGCGCTGCGCCCGCGCCGTCCGCAGCCACGCCCGCCGCTTTCCGCGAACAACTCGACGACTACGATAAACGTGTTATTCATTCAATTAAATATTTATGTATGCGTCCGTTCGAGCCTCGTCACATCGATGAATGATAACATAATTAAGACGCAGACGGTACTCTTTATGATAATCAGCCGGTTAACGTTTGCGGCGTACACCAGATCGAATTAATAGTCTCATGAGTAGAACTAATTTCCTTTGTGCTGTGCTGTCTAATTTAGAGTCAGAAATAGGAGGGTATTGTAAAAGGACTTGATTTCAGCTAAGCTAACACTAAACAAACTTCATCTGTCCATTTCAGTATACCTAACGCAGTGCCTAATTCAGCAGATGATCTTTATAAACTTCATAATCTCAGGAGGGGAATTTCAGTAATACGGTACATTGTTAGTAAATTAACAAAACTGATAGAGACACATTTTTCGTATATCGATAGTGCTATGGACTCCGAACTCCGAGTAGATAAGTAGATCCAAGCAAAATATTTAACATCACTCTAACTTTTTCATCACTCCTGTATTCTCAAACGCTAACGAGCACACGAAAAGCTACATAGACAAAACCATGACTATTTCACGGTTCGTAGCCACTTCCAGCGTATTATTTAGGTTTTACACAATACTGACAGTAACAGGTTGCTAGTCCGTAGTCAAAATTTATCATACCCTGTTTCTTTGGTCGCCTTTTACGACATCACGAAAAAATATAGACAGGATATTAAAGACTTAAGACGTCAGGTAATTTAGAAAATGGTTGTACAGTCAAGTATTTTTCTCCGCACTTGACTCGAACCTGTATTCATGATACGAATAAAAGACCATGTGGATTATAGTTGCTAACTACAACATAGGTATACACAACAATTCTTAGAAATAACAGCATTTTACTTGCGAGGTACTTTCTGCTGAACGATGTCGAGGAAAATGTACTGTAATAAGTACGTAATTGATATACCTATGCTTAAGAAAAATACTTAAGAAGAAAATAAATGGAAATGTTAACTTAAACAGATTATATTGATGTTGACATTATTGAAATAAATTATATATTTATATTATTAAGGTAAACGTCCCTGTGCTCGACACTGACCCAATACATGGCACTTGCAACCTTATATGTCATAGTAAGACAGGAGACAGATGGGTGTCATCTACTGGGCGTCGAGGCGTCGAGCATTGGTACATTTACCTTATATTGTAATGTAAGTATGCAAGGTATTATTATTTTTATCAAGACTTTCACTAAGTTTGGTTGACGTTTATGTGTAGAGATTACTGTTTTGGGCTTTACTTTTCAATCTGAGCACCTTAAGTTAATCATTCAATGCTAGAAGTGGCTACGAAACGTGATATAGTCAGCATAATCATGGTTTTGTCTATGTCACGTTTCATGTGCTCTGCCTACCCCATTTGGAAACAGGCGTCATCGTATGTATGTATGTATTCATTGCAGTGTTACCTAAACAAAAAGTAGATACGGGAATAATATGTACCTACTACGAGCCAAATAGCATAACTTAAATCTTTAACACCATTGAACAATGAACAAATTACTTTATCATCTTAAAATGCAGTACCCAATAGTGTCTTGGAATTAATCTATATTTAAGTAATTAAGTTTATTTTATGCTTTAAACTTTCTACGCGTATTTCAAACTAAAGTTATTAAAGAATTAAACGACACCGAAGTGGATATGGGGTAGAGCCATATTTAATTGGCTAGTTTAATTTTATATTTCTCATCATTGATTGATTCCTTCATCGTTTGTTCAGCTGAAATCTACTCTTAGATAAACATAGCTCTTGTCTGTCTAACGGAATAAAAGAGATGTTCGTGGATGTCGAAAGAGGCGACTAAGGAAATAGGTTAAGGTATGCTCGTATTTTTGACGACATGCTAGCAACCTGTCACTTTTATACATCTACTTTAAACGTAAAATTATGCTAGAAGTGGCTACTAAACGTTCACGTTTCGTGTGCTCTGCTAACCCCGTTTGGGAATACAGAATTTATGAATAGTGTATGAATACATATATGTATAGATAGGTAGAAGTTTCCATGAACCATGCTTTTGACATGTCCACCTTTTTAGGTTGTCAAACCGACACACAAATAGGCAGGGCTCCTATTTATAGCCTAATCTGCCACTTTAGCGGACTAAAAAATGTTTCTGAGGAATTCCCGCTAATAGCGAAAGGAACTTCTCCTAAGTGGTGTGACAACGAGTCGGCCACTACAAATAGCTAAAACTGTCAAACCAAGACGTTTCAGGCGTCAGACCTAAATAATTACGGAAACAGTTCAGTAAACGGTGTGTGCATCTTTACCGCAAAATAGCCATTCTCTACTCGTTACGGCGGAGACCTGTCGCATTCTCGTTTAATCTGATGCGATTAGCGCACTTGGAAAATTAACTTAGAAGTATGCTCGCAGACTGGCCGCAGCACCAGGAGACGGCAATTAAAGCAATCATAATTTAAACAAAACAAGAATAAGCTCTACTTAACGCTAAATACCCCTTTTAAGTGTCATTATATTACCATACGAAGACATTTCCGTAAATACTACAAGTACTTGCCCGCTTTAGATATAAGATTGTTATCTCTGTTCCGTGGGCCATATTGTACTATGACTTACTAATAATGTGTGCCATATGTTGGACATATAACTACGTGTGCATTGTGTTCTGTTGCGTCGTGGCATTTATCGAAGAATTTCTATTTCTAAATCTACTTGCAGGTTGTGTTCGTTATCAGTTTTGTTGAGGAGGTTGTATTTTAAAAGATCATTTATCTTGAAAATAACAAAGGTTTAGTTTTAAATTTCTGAAGCTGTCAAAAGTAACGCTTTAGCTGCCCTTGTTTTGTAAAGGATAACCTTTAAGCTTTAAGTACTAGAATTAGCTGAAATAAACATTACTTAGTAATTTAAAACATAATTAGTGATTGAATCCGTGTGAACACTCTAGATAGACCATGGTTAATATATTTTTTAAAGCTAACTATTCTTATGATACATACGTACACTCTTAGTTTTGCGTCATTTGTCATTCGTCACGGAAGCGCGCTTTTGGTCGTGCTTATTTAAAGCGCTCCCTTAGCACTTGTTTGTTTATTTAAAGAATGATTATGATTTAAGTCACCATTAAGGCAGTGGTAGTCCCGCTTGCACCGTCTATTGTTTGTAAGACATTATGCCCCAAATACGGAGCGCACACCTGTTAACGCTGTCCTATTCTGATACCTTCGCTACTATAATTTACTCTATTTTATCGATTCAGCTATTTACCGAGTGGTATGATATTTCAAACAAGCATTGCAAAAATTGGCAATAACAAAAATGAAAATGATAATGAATGTTGATTTGAAACATACTTGTAAGCTCCACGTACTGTATAAGGCATGTTTGCTCACATATAAGGGGTACATACCTCGCAAGTACGCGGATTATAGCAACTAACAAATAGTAGAAAGCAAAATGTGTGCCCGTATCGTGGCTTTAATTTTCTATACCTACCATGTGCTAACACAGCACTTTGTCGTATAGAGGAATAGTTACGTCCAGAAAAGGACCGGCAACACTTGTGGCGATGCTCTTAAATTGGATGTGCGTGAGAAGTAAAATCTGAGTGTTGTAGGGTTGTCCGCTTGGGTGCCGTTAGTGTTATGCTGCGTCGTGTTGGCCGGCGCCCGCGCAGGAACGGCGGCGACCAGTGCGACAAGGGCGTGCGACGGACCGTTCCAATTTACGGGTCACGAGCGGACCACTCGCGCGCCGACCTATCTGCTTTTCCTCCATAATTGAATCCAATGGCGTGGGAGACTCGACACGGCTAAATAAAATATTCTATATCTGCGCAATTGTTAAATCTTATTGTGTTGTGACAACAATATCTATGTTGCTTGTAATAAATTGTAAACTACACTGACATTTGCTTACCTATATGTTAGATTACGTATATTCAAATCGAAAGCTACGATATATTGTACACGCGATCGGGGAAACATAAAATTGTGGGTAGAAGAGTCATAATGGAAAACATATCATTTATTACACCAGATTATAACGTTAATAAATACCTAATCATTATCTGTAGCTTTCTTTAAACACGGCGCGCGATGTTAAAAATTAATCTTATTGTTGCCGAATGTAAGTGTGTTTAACCTGATTAAAAAGGCCGGGTACTAAATGGATTGGTTCCTTACCGAGCCACGTAAGCCTTTTTGGAAAGTGCGTCGGCGTCGGCGCCGGCGCAGGTGCGCACGATTGGCGCGGGTTGAGTTTCAATACTACTAAAGTATTTAACGTAAATAAGTTCAGATCGTGCACACTTGTGCTTTAGGTGTCTCTATTGTTTATTAGCAACTACTTTTACGAGGGCGATTTGTAGCTGATACACTTTTTTCGCTTTTCACAGAAAAGAGACTAGACAGAGAATATATATCAATATTATTTTAGATTATATTATAACACTGTCAAATACTAAACAACTTGCAAACCTAGATTAAGGAGATTAAAGAGTTGCAAACGTCGTGAAACACCGAAATAAAAAAAGAATAGATACCTGATGAATAATAAGAGCTCTATACAAGACGGTTATGAATATTTAAGTCTAAGTACCTAATTCTTTTGATAATTTTAAACACTTTGGTAAATGAGTTATAAAATAGTGGTTTTTGGCGTAGCTTAATTTAAGTCAGCCCCTATTATTATGTTTATTGAATCGTCTACTCCTATAGTCTTCCTTGCAAGGAGTGCAGCACCAAGAAAGCGAACATTTTTTCTTAATTGTGCTGTGGTAGCATTTGCTCCAAATTTAGGCAAACGGCTAGCCGTATAAGACGGTGCAGAGAGCGCATTATAAGGCGCATAAACCGCGATACGGCCGCTCGAAAGGTTAAGGGCACAAGACACCACGTGGGAGGTGCCAGTTTAAGAAACCCGAGATCCTGTCTTGTTCACAAATGGCGTCCATTTTCACTGCAACTTTGTCCTGCAAATATATTAACTGATACACCTTACTTTTATATTACCAACAAGTCAGAGATTTGACCTGTCAAGGTTTGATCTCAAAAGTTCATTATACTTATGTTTGTTAATGCTCGTGAAAAAACGATGTTTTACAGATTACAGACGACTTTATGTGTTTGAGATGTTTTGTTTGGTTCAAAATTAAGCATTAGTTTGCAAGTGCACAATGCCCGCCAGCGTTTTTCCCGGGTTCGAAAGTTTATAGTGTTTGTCATCTCTTTTTCACAAACCTGGTAAGAGCAGGACTTTTTACTTCGGGAATAAAACTGAACGTTAGCTGAACATCTTCCGCATGGCTATGTACATATTTAAAAAGTAGGTCTATCCCAGATGCGCTAGGTCGAGCAAACGTAACGTTACGTAGACAAAAGCATGACTGTTACACGTTTCGTAACCAATTTTAGCACAATTGCAAACACACAATTATAGTATAATGAAATGACTAATATCCACCACCAGTTTGTATCCGGAAGCAACCTATCTATTACCGAAACTACGAAAAACTACAAACAATTTACAAAAACTTATCGAGTAAATTGAGCACGCATTTTGGTTTGGTACACCTACCGTATCTTTACAAAAACTGTGCGTAGATTATTCGAAGTCAAAGATCGGACTTTATGTAACGGAAACCTTAGTACATTATCAATTCAATTTGAATTGGAGATTTATAAACTTAATATAGAATCCTAACTGTACCTTAAACATAAAAATAAAATCCCGTAAATTTCGCTTCCTTGCATAATGATACCGTGACATGCGTTGTCACCTTCACGGTTATGTCCTGCTGAACTGTACCAGAAACCAGTAAGATCTCGAACAATAACGCGAACATTACCTTTGTAATGGCAGTGCTTCCAAGTAACGTTCACACAGTCAAATATTAAAGAAGGGTTGTTTTATATGGCAACGAGTGAGTGTTGCACGACTCGGCGAGGCCGGGATAGTGCATTACGTGTGAGTGCGCAAGCGCGGCGCAGTCGTGCACACGAGTCTGTTCATTATCGCCCGTGATGCATTTGCCGCCACTGCCTCCCGCATCTCGGCGTGTTAACTTAACTCACCCACAGAATTAAATCTTTATTGAGTTAATCAGTATTGGAAGTTAATTTGCAACGCTCCATATAATCGAAATCTACGTGCGCATAAAATTTTGTACTATCTATCACGATGCTTGTTTACCTTCGTTGAAAAATAAACAAATGCAATGTGCTTGCTGTTTGTAATGAGCTTCACTTTTACGTACTAGCACAATTATTGAGAGTTGACATTACGTCAGCAGTTTTAAAATTAAAACAACAATCTTCAAAACATGGTAGGGTACGAATGTGGTCGTTTCCTGAATTAATAATTCATGACATATACAGAGCAAAATAAGCAACTGGAACTAACTTACATATTGTTTTGTAGCAACAGGTTAACAGCACCTACGTAGATGTTGTTTGGGAGACATCTTCAGCTTGGTCTGATTTCCAATGCTAAGTGAGGTTGATGTTAATCCATGAGGAAAACTCTGAAATAAACACTAGAACTCCGAGTTACACGTGTGCTGCCCGATCCTTAGGCTTTGGCCACAAGACCTGTTCTATTAAAGACCCCGTCAGCAATCCTCCGGCAGCCGATTCAGCGTGGTCTTAATTCCGAACGATGATTTACAACTTGTTAATAATACCGCAAGTTAAACCGCATGCCGTAAATCAAGATCAGAAGTGTAGCTTAAAACGAAAATATTGATTATAATGCCGGTTTACGTGGTTCGCAATTTATATGTAACAGATTTTTGCAAAATTTCTTTAAGGTTTTAGCTTCAATACTTTGCATATACATAAAAATATGATGATCGGGTTGAATTATGATTTTTTTTGTTAAGTTAGTAAATATTTTATTTAAATCCTATGTATAGTCAAATACTAATAGGAATCTACATAGGTACGACTAAGCTTGCCTCTACGAAACTTCCTGACCGGAATATCCTACTAATATTATAATCCTACTATCCTACTAATATTATAAATGTGAAAGTTTGTTAGTATGTTTGGATGTTTGGATGTTTTGATGTCCAAACATCAAATCCAAATGTTTTGTTATTCTTTAACGCAAAAACTACTGAATGGATTTTAATAAAACTTTACAGTAATGTAGCTTATACATCAGAACAGCACATAGGCTACAATTTACAAAGATTTTGTTTAAATTTTCCAAAATATGACGACAGGAAAAATAGTAGAATTCCGCAATTTTCAACCTAAAAAGATATAAATTGGCATGCGGGCTGTGGCTAACGAGATCTCTTCTGTGTTACCCCGAATTTAACGCGAGCGTAGCCGCGGGCAAAAGCTAGTAAATAATAATGTCTTGAGTTTATTGTGAATAAACTTTTCTTTTTATTAAACAAAAGTAAAAAAGGTAAATGAAAATTAATTATAAATTATTAAAAAATCACAGTAAATTCAAGCGCTGTCTTTTCTTTTCTGCTTTGAACTGTTTGAAACTTATTCTAGAGCGGCACGTAAAGCTGTAATATTTTATTGAGTTAGGCGCTATTTTGGGAAGATCCCATTTAAAAATAATTGTAGAGGCACAGAATAGATAATGTAGAGGTAAATAATAACTGTACAACTCGCTCATATTGAAATAAACGGATTAAAGGCGTCAGTTATACATTTATTTCACATCAAATAATTAGTTTTCCCATCTTTCACTTCACTGTTGTGTATATCATCTATGTATGCATGAAATGTGCTTTCGTACAGCTTCTTCGTCTCAACGATTTATACATACATACACAAACATAACATTCAAATGAGTATCACCGCAATCAAATCTTGGATAAACACTGTACATAACATTTTAATTAAAAATACGACTGACTCGAGTTCTGTTAAGAAACTTAATTTTTCAACGCTTAGGTATTTTAATTCTCTTTCAATAAAATATAAAGTGTTGAACCATTCTGCTTACCTGTGACCAGGGGTTTTGAACTTTCTGTTCACTGATACTTCAAAGTAGCTTCTAACAGAATACAAAAAATCAGTAACATCTAAGGTTTGTTAGCAGTTGTTTATTTGGTCTATAATATAGTCAGTCGACTGATTTATTTGTTTGCGAGTTTGATGACGTCTCAGAATCTCGCGGACCTTGTTTTCATGCACTCCTCTGGCATCCCAATGACGTATTACTAATAATGGGTGACATTAATCATAGTCTTATCCTGGATGTCCCTCATTTTTGGTTCAATACACCGTATGTTATTCAATTCAAATTCAAATAATTTATTTCGGAAACATGTCCATAGCGTTTAGTAATACAGAGTCAACTAGAAAACTAATATGTATAATATTATTATCCGTACCAATATATAAATGTGGAAGTGTGTTTGTTTGTTTGTTTGTTTGTTTGTCCGTCTTTCACGGCTAAACGGAGCGATGGATTGACGTGATTTTTAGGTAGAGATAGTTTAGGGCACGGAGAGTGACATTGGCTACTTTTTATCCCGGAAAAAATTGATGTTCCCGAGGGAAAACAAAAGTATAGTTTGCTTGATAGATCGACATCGATCGATGATAGATCGGATCGATATCAATCGATAACCGATCGATAGATGATAGATCGATGGCGCCGTGTGTCGTTTGAAACGAGAAGTTTTCTTATAGTTGTGCTTTATACCGCAATAACCGAGTTCCACGCGGGCGGAGCCGCGGGCGGAAAGCTAGTATACTAATATTATTGTTTGTAGTGATGTTGGTAGATGTTACTAATTTTACAATTAACCTACATTAATTATGTTAAAGCCATTGATAATCATTTTCTTGTAATGTATAATTGCTGTGTGATTAAATGATAAGGTATGGAACTTAAGGTTTTAACCAAAAGAAGAAGTTTTTGGTTTTTCTGCATTTCTAATTTACTGTCGGTCTTTTATCCTGTTGATTTTCGATTTCTATTCTCATGGATAAGAAGAATATTATGTACCTAGTTGTAATTAATTATTACATTGTGCGTGTAATCGTAGGTGAGTTTGCCGTGTGATGTCGGGCTTAGATAGAATAACACTTGTATGTTCTTCCATTGGGATGCCGTAAAAAGAGAATATGGAAATAGGTTAAGGTATGTTCTAGGCGACAGGCTAGCAACCTGTCACCATTATACCTCTCATATCTTATTGTCATTTCAAACCTAAAAATATAGTGTGCTCTGCCTACCTACTCCATTTGGGAATGCAGGAGTGACGTATGGGTGTATGTATGTGTAATCAACTTACGGAAATAAGTCATGAAAACGCCCATAAATATTACGACGTGGCTGTTTTTTAGCAGTCGCATTATATGGACGGCCCTCGGCTCTCGCGCGCTGAGAAATTAGGAGAATGTTAACGTCCGATTCGCACGTGACTGATTTGACATTTTGGTTTTGGGGTTCCACATACAGGTCAAAAGAACCGGGATACATATGTTCAAAACAAACAAAACACGTGTATGTAAACTAAACGGTGGTACTTAAACTAACATATAGTCTATTTCAGAGGTTCCCAAACTTTGTTTTCTCCCGTGACCTGGTAATTTTCGCACTGCCCCTTCATGGCCCACTTAACACTTTTAAACCCAAGCTACCTTTAGATAAAATATCATATTTTTTTTTAAGTAAGTACAGTAAAAACGGGAATGTCGCGACCCGGTATTTTATTCAGGTGGCCCAGTACCGGGTCGCGACCCGGCAATTGGGAAACGCTGGTCTATTTCTTTAACTCGTATAGGTACTAAAATTACTTTGCCTGTGTAGGCTGTTTTTGCAATTCAACAATAGTGATGTGCTTCCACTACCGTAAGTTAATGATAAATTAAATTGAGTACCTACCTACCGATTTTTGTCGGCAAGTTAACCTACAACATAATATAGTAAACTTCTAAATTTGGTTGATTACGATAATCGTATTCTTTGTTATAGTAGGTGGTCAATAATTTACGTGTGCTTCCTATTTCGCGGAGAAATGTCTAAAAGAGTTGGTCTCATATCATTTTCGCATTCTCTGAGAAAATCACTGTTAAATTAAAAAAAAAAGGAACCCTCATCCGCTCATCACCCGCCGCGCACTGACTCCATGGCATAAGTATTCGGGCGGTCATTAAGACGGTGTTTCTCAAACAGACTAATTGATTCGAGATGTTTGATGCGCCGGGCAGGTTTCATGCGCGGGAGTCATTACCGGGGTGACAGATGCGAGTAATAAATACAATTTTAACACGGTTAGGAGAAAGAATGAGATCCTGGACTTACAGATACTACCGTAAGGTTGCTGAGTTTCTTCACGGTGTTTCTGACTATTTGAATTTCGCAAAATCTAACTAATAGAAATTCAATGCGATAAAACGTTAAAACTAGATTTGCCAAAAAAGTGGATAGTAGGTACTTACTTCTGCGTGAATACAAAAAAATACTTTTTTACCCCAGACGCAAAAAGACATGGTGTCATAAGTTTATCGCTTATGTGGATTTGTCTGTCTGCTGTTTGAAACGTTTTGGAGATTGAAACAAACTTTTATCTTTTTAACCGACTTCAAAAAAGGAGGTATTCAATTCGGCTGTATTTTTTTTTTAGCTATAATATCCTTAGTGCACTGTTTCCAACAAACTGTATGTAAACATTTGCTGTCAGTATTCAGTGTTTCGAGCGGTGGAACGTTGTATTTACGCGACCAAGCGCTTTACCGCTACCAAAATATTAGAGTTTACAGTCGTGTTGGTTAGAACAGGGCCAATTCGAGAAGATATATCCGCGTCCGGCGTAATTAGTAACGCAGGTGTAATTTGTGTGGAGTTGGGCGTTCTGCCTTATTGGTGTTTCTAATTATGAAAGTTAATTTAACCGCTTCATATCGCGCCAGCACTCTACTCTCGCGCACTATCTTTAATCGGATTGTCCGAGTCAATAGGTTCTATTTTGTATTATCATAAGTGGTTCAGATTTATAGGAATTGAGTTTCCCTAGTGATTTAAATTACGTAGGTATAAAATGGTGTAATTGCTTTGATCGTAAATAGCTCTTCTATCGAGACATGCTACTTCACTTAGTTTTATGCAACTTGTATATTTTCCCCGTGTGGTGCCGGGTTAGAATAGCACCTCCCCCTTTCTTCCCGTGGGTGTCGTAAGAGTCGACTCTGGGAAAGGGTTAGTGTATTGTGGGCGATGGGCTAGCAACCTGTCACTGCAATATCACGTTTAACCATCTGATTACCCTGAAAATGCTAAACGTGGCACTGGATTTTTGAATTCATGTGCTCTGCCTACCCCTCTTGGGAATTCAGGCGTGAGAATATGTATGTATGTATGTATGTATATTTTCGCAGGTTGTAAAATGTTAATTAAGAACAACTAATAAACTCATCAGACAATAGAGAGTACGGACTTATTTTTTTCAAATGCAAAACACAAATAATATTATGAGAAGTAAGTTTAAGCATAAGATGGTTCTTCTTCATTTTAAATCACGACAAAAAGCGTTTAAAGACAGCGCTAGGAATTTATTATGCTATTAGCATAGATTTACGCCACACTATGAACCTGTCAACTTGATACCCAATTACCTGTGCTCGTCATTGGAAGGTGGAACAATGAGGTGTACGAGGGTATGCGCCCGCGCAGCGCGGTGCTGCGCGGCGCCGAGGTGAGCTTTGAGGTCACTGCTCTGACCTGCGCGTGGGCGCGCCCGTTTCCGCCCGCGAAACCGAATCATTGCGCTCTGCACTCCTAATCTCTTGAGATATAGCGCTCGATTTACGCTTGTCAACAATTCACCAAGCTCGGGTCTCAGGAAGCTTGCGGGATGAAGCTTCTGATTTCATCTCGCTACTTACTTACGACAGAAGCACGTTTTGCGAAGTTATAGCGGCATCATTTTCTATCATTGCCTTTTATTGGTATTGAAATAATTTCGTCCACTATTTCAATCTTATTCCAGTAATCGTTAGATAAAGTAATGAAATCGTAATTTTTGATGTCTGTTTTCTTTTTTTTTCTCTGTACGACTACGCAAATCTTCCGAGTACTTCTGATTCTATTTTTTTATTTCCTTTGGTAAATTTTGTACATTTTGACGAACATCGCGCTGGCAGCGTCGTCATAATGCTCCCTTGCTGCCGACGCGAAACTCTTGAAGTCGGAGTATGCCTACTTCAGTAGTTAAGTAGGTGTAGATACATATGTTTTGCATATGGAAGTGGAAGGAAGTCAGTTTTCCACCCAAGTTATATAATAAAAACATACATAGCAGCATTGTATTACCGTATAACTGATAAGTAACGTAACGTAATGCATCACATGTAAACATCATGCCAGTATTCTCAAAGGGGGAAGGCAGAGCAAAAGTTACTTTGATAAGTTTTTGCCCATGCTACACCTCGGGGCCACTTTTAGCAATTTTAGGTTCGTAACTAGATTAAAATAATACTATTCACAATACATCTTAACAACTTTACTTAGTTTGCTTCTAAGACATCCATGGAAGAAATAGAGATGTACAATTTTAAACCCTTTAACTCACGACCTACTCCTCTGATAGGTAAAGGTATAATTAATAGATTAAGTCTTATTATGATTAAGTATAAAGTAATATATTCGCTTATTATAAGGACAAAGTATGCTCGATCTACATACCTACTTAATTCAAACAGAATCAACCATAATGATAATAAGTAAGCACGAATGTACTGTACGAGCACTCACAGCTCAGTTGGGAGGTACATTACCTGTAACTTGGTCGTAACGAAAGTTAACAAAACTGTGTGGGTATATGCATATTTAGCTCCAATATAACGGGCATACATCATCGCTGAATACAAAAGAAAAGAGGACGACATTAACTCAGTGTCTATATTATAATAACAGGTGTCTACAGAGAGCCTCGCGTGGCTATAATTTATTGGATGTTAAAACGTTTTAAGAGGTCACGCTGCCTTACATTAGTGCAAAAGATTTTTTCCGGTTTCATTGTTAGTTAGCCCGTGCATTGTTCGTCCGCGGCACTATCGGTACAATTAATAGTTTAAAACAATCACTTTTACAATGGGGAAAAGCTCCGTTAGTTCACTTCATCTGCGTCAAGAGCCGGTGCCGAAATATGTTTATCGGCCATCTCCAGATCGAACACCGAGTCCTCGGACTCGTGCTGCGCTGCTGTGGAGGCGGCTTCTGTTATTTTATCTGTACGTCGAGCATTACAAGTCGCGAGAAAGACTGACTAACTAGAGACGTCTGAAAATTACAGATAGTCAAACTCGCGCGCGAGACTACTCGCTAAACCAATTGGATTAAAGCAGGGGACAGAGTCTTCGAAAGTAGTACCTGTGGTCCTGCCTCTCGAAAGTAGAGATAGGTAGAAAATTAGGGATAGTTGTTATTCTAAACTCGTCACCACACACAGTCGATTTACCTACCATCATAACTTTGTATTATAATTTCTTAAGCACAGATAGAATTGATAAACTGATTAATATAAAGATGAAATTTTAGCACAGCCTTTTATGATCATAGCCAGTACGACAGTTTCGACATTGATTATTCTCGTATTGTATCCTTTTCCTTTAATTAACATATCTACACTATTTAAGTCTTTAGCACGTGGGTGGAACGTTTGCTTTTCTTCGTCTGTCATAAATCAGTTTCCATATTGTTTTATCTGTGCCGAGCATAAAAACCACATTTGCATACACATGTAGACAACCACAATGGTCGATTTAATTACGGTTCATTTTTTGTATGAATTAATAGCAGGTCTAAATATGAGAGAGAGGGCCTTGTTCGAAATTGTGGAAGCGGCGTACCTACATGTGCCCTTTATGTTTTAATATTTATCTTGTATTATGGTTTGTATTGTTTTTTTTTACTTGTTAATGAAAGAGATTATTTTTGTTAATGACCACTTGATTAGCAATGTACATTAAAAGCCAATAGGTAACTCGTATTAAATTACTTAAAATTAATATAAGTATAAGTATTCCGTTGTATTCAGATTTTTACGAGTAGCTATTTGGATTCCCGTGTGGTGCCGGGTTAGAATAGCACCTCCCCCTTTCCTCCCGTGGGTGCAGTGGCGTAGCTAGGTAACCAAGGGCCCTGGGGCAAACAAAAAAATGGGGCCCCACACCTATGTAAACTGATTATTGTGGCGTAGCTAGCATGGGTGGCACCAACCCCCCCCCCCTAGAATTCGATAAAAACGGTTCGAGGGCCCCCTGAGCTTGAGGGCCCCGGGGCACAGCCCCGCCTAGCCCCTTGGTAGCTACGCCACTGCGTGGGTGTCGTAAAAGTCGACTCTGGGAAAGGGTTAGTGTATTGTGGGCGATGGGCTAGCAACCTGTCACTGCAATTTCACGTTTAACTATCTGGTTACCCTGAATTTGCTAAACGTGGCACTGGATTTTTGAATTCATGTGCTCTGCCTACCCCTCATGGGAATACAGGCGTGAGAATATGTATGTATGTATGTATGTATTTGGAAACACTACATTATACATAGGTACTAGTTGCACCTTCATAGTCACAGACGAATGTCCCAAAACAAAAAATCAAATGTCGTGACAACAAAAAACCCAAGTGATAATATCAGTTATTTTTCTGTCGCATCGGCATAAAGCTTAGAGTAGAGAACTTTCATAAATATGTTCATGGTAAGCGTTTACACTCCAATATTTTTTGGCACCAGGCCATTGTATGCAAATGAAGAAATGAATGTTTTCACTGCAACAAAACTGAGTAACGGTTCTCTTAAGTGAAGATTTGTCGGCCAATAATAATTATCACCGCCTCGTAATATATACTTAATGCAAGTAGATAGGTATTGTTTGAACACGTAGGTTGTGGCTTTCTTAGTAGTAATATTGTCAGTCAACAATGATTCGGGAAAGTTCATGCGTTAATTAACAAGAGTGTAACTGATTTGGTGCTAAATCGATATATCTTTAAAACATAGAAAATACTTTTGCATTTAACAACACATATTAATATATTCTTCGAGTTTTATACCTCTAAAGGAAAAAACAAACCCTCATAAGTTCACTTTGTTGTCCGTTTGTCTGTCTGTTACTACACTTATTATCTGGAACGTGTGGAAATTGATACTGTGAAAAATCAAACCTATAAGATATGTAAGCCGTTTAGGTATACATATGTCGAATTTGCTACTCATTTGCAAAGAGATCCGAAGCTAATAGGGTATAACAGAAAAAAAAAACGAAAATGGTAACCATAATAATATTTTTGCGTTGAAAAATGTATTTTCTAATTGGTGGTTTGCAATTTTTCTTACTTGTCTCTTAATCCATTTTTCCTCGATAGTATGTTTTTGCTTAATAACGACTGATGTTTTATCTAAATCTAAAGCATACCTGTACGGTATTGAAGGATGTAACCTGAGATGTGTGTGGTAACATGTAGGCTAGGCCGGCAACACGCGCGAGAAGATTCGCGCGCAAGCTAAACTACCTGTCATTTTTTGATGTCTCGAGTTTAATAGCGACAGGTACAATCTATCTCGCTCGCAACTCGACTCACGCCTTGCCGTGCTAAGCCAGATATGTGTGCGACATAGTAATTCTTGAAGCGATAAACTTTTTTTAAGAAACTTCTATAAATGTGGCTCTTAGCCACGATCCAATTAAGTCAGATAAGACTTTTTTGAGATAACTAAAGATTAGCAAACCATTCCACTATTTTAATGAAGATCAGTATTCTAAGAAGGTGAACTAATTTTGACAATGTACTGTAGAGTAGGTTTTATATACATTTGTATTTAGAATTTG
>BHDV01016755.1:147177-157359 GCA_005406045.1 Adoxophyes honmai | reverse complement strand
CCAACAGCTCATAACTCCACTCGTCTGCAGCGCACTGCTGCTTATGCTGCACTCTCGGGTGGTGCGAACCAATAGCGGAAGGTACTGAGCGAGACAGGACTACATCACGTCACATTGCGATCTGGTAACGTTTTTACGTTTGGCGGTGTCTGACAGACTACCACCTCAGTGGCAGAAGGTTAAAATAGCGATGTCCATAGTGATTTTTTCATCATAGTGCGCGCGATGACATATAAACCCTTACGTTGCATTTCTGCGACAAAATTATCGCACGACAAAAAATCGTAGTGCGTTCTTAGCCTTATGCTACATTTACACGCTTGCCGAGACTTGCCAAACCTCCACAAGCTCCAAGCCTTTGCAAACGCTCTTACCATACAAAAGTCCTTGCAAGCCACGCCAAACAGCCTGTTTACACGCTTGTTTGTGGAGGCTTGTGTAGACTTGCCAAGCGTGTAAATGTAGCATTAAGTCTAGTTTAGTTTGGCATGTTGCGGGTTAATCCGTAGCCCTGCATCTAGGAGACAGAGCGGCTGTTGCCAAACACGCACTGCACGGCAACGATCTTAACTTAGTTTCGTCAAGCACGAGCAGTCTCACAAACAGAGCGGTGGCGCGCAGTGCGTGTTCGGCAGCAGCTGCGTAGTTCCTGGATGAAGGGCTACCGTTTAGCCCGAACCGTGTAAAGGTGAACGCGATTTAACACGTAAATAAAGTTATCCGAATGAGTGAGTACGGTAGATTAATGTTCAAAGTATGCTAATTTAATATTTAGCCAAGGCTTTCGTTTGAATTGACTTCCACATGACTAGTTTTTATAAACAACAACATTTTCAGTTAAAATATATTTCACCGAAATTCAAAAACATTGTTCTATTACCCGTGTGGTGCCGGGTTAGAATAGCACCTCCCCCTTTCTTCCCGTGGGTGTCGTAAGAGTCGACTCTGGGAATGGGTTCTGGTATTGTGGGCGATGGGCTAGCAACCTGTCACTGCAATATCACGTTTAACCATCTGATTACCCTGAAAATGCTAAACGTGGCACTGGATTTTTTGAATTCATGTGCTCTGCCTACCCCTCTTGGGAATACAGGCGTGAGAATATGTATGTGTATGTATGTTCTATTCGACTAAAAACAAAAACAGGTCACACTTCAAAGCCTATGTGAAACTTTGTTTATACCATGTAGAACTAAAACGTTTGTGTGAAAATTATTTTGGCGTAAAATATTCCGTAACTTTGATACTTTGCGTCTATTTTGCCTCTGAAAGCCTTTAGTAATTTAATTTTCCGAGTCTTAGCTTAACGTACTCAGAGCAAGATAAATACAACTGAGACTTTTCAGAATATTATATTAGGTTCTTATGAGACCGTACTGAGGTAATTACGCGAACGACAAATTGAACTTTAAGTTCATTGCATTAGGTAGCAGTTTGAATATTATTTTTATTAAATCTCACAAGAAAATATAAATTAGACTTGAGACTTAGATGCTCAAAGTGAATGTAGTGAAAAGTCGTTCGCTTCATTTATGTAAGACGTTACTATATTTTAAGTGTTTCGTAGCTCAAAAGTAAAAAACAAAACTTTTATAGAGTCACTTTGATGCCTGAATGTCCGTTAACTTTTTTGAAATGTCAAGCTGAAATTACTTAGATAGTTCTTAGTACGTACATAATATAATATACTGAAGTCTACTAAAATTTAGACATTTTCAAAATCTAAGTGGTAGACGGTCCTGTGGACTGAGAATCTTCCAACTGGAGTCCATAGGAGACTCAACGGGGACTCAAAATGGCGTTGGTAAAAAATAGTGTATTTAGAATTTTTTTACGAACGTAATAGTATAAGATCAGAAGAGAAATTCAGGGGCAGGGCAGGGGTAAGAGGCACCACAGACCATAACTCGTCGAGTTATGAGTGATTATGGTCTGTAGAGCCCTCTTATCCCTGCGTTTCTCTTCCCCCACCTGACCTTAGTGGTTTTGGACCAATGTTTAAAAAATCGTGGAATGTAAATTAACTTATATTTAGCCATGAAAAAAATATGGTTAGACTAAACATATTCTGTAAATTTACAATAAAATTGTTTCATTTGTAATTACATTAAAATCAATGAGAAAAAAAATAAAGTAATGGTTCAACTTTGAAATTATGTAAAATGATATTTGAATAATAAAAACCAATAATTTGATTCATGTTAATCCGTTAATCCCCTATATAATAGACTATATTGTCTATCAGATAATAACAAGTTTATATCGTTTATGGTAAATTTTAATGGAAAATTTTCAAGTGAAAGACAGCTCTGACGCGTATTTTTGTGAAAACCCTTCAACAAATTGGCTAAGTAAAAGAAATCTGTGTTGCTAATAAAATATTTTTTTCCGTTAATCCCTAGAAAAAGAGTTTATTTATATGATACAGTAGTTTTTCTTTAAAAACTTAAGGATTTATAGCTTTCTAAAGCATTTGAAAAACATCAAAATCACCGAATTTTGTTTGCACGCTCTTAATAATGAATTTGTTCATTCTTTCAGATATTATACCGGCAGTTCCTAAGAAATCTCAATGCTTTCAGTTTTCAAGTTATTCATAATACTCTAAAATAACCAGGGTGTCAATAGAATACAAAATTCATATTGTTCGCGGAGGTACAACTAGAAACAAAAGCATAAGTACCTACTCATGCCCAATAGACATAATATAAAATATGTAAGTACCTAAATAAATCTTCATGATAATGTCAAAAAAATCACGAACGTGTACATTGAATGATATTAGAGAGTGGGCACCTCTTTCTCGATTAGCCCTTTAAAGCTTTTGATGAATAAAAAAATTAAAAATAAATTGGGAACTTATGTTTTATATCTTTCCAAAACTAAACACAATAGGTTGTAGAACCATAATATAAAACAATACCAAACGTCTCCCAATAAACATTGCATTTCAATGCTTCTAAAATTTCCAAGCCAAATGGGTTTCCAGGATTCAAGCGTAATACTTCCCTGGCTTAAACAAAAGTTCTGTCTACAGATGCACCTTGTTTTAACAACATTTTAAAGAATAACATCAGTTCCCAGTTTGCTTTTATCATTTAGCTCCGTTGTTTATTTCTTCAGTTCTGACGGTTGGTTTTAGTTTAATTTACTCTCTGCAGTGGTGAGTTAAACTAGCCCAGACTGTTTCGCTGTATTTTAGTTTGGAAGAATGTAGGTTTTATATTTACTTGGCTAATCCTGCAAGTTTAAGACGTAAAGTGCAAGTAAAACTATAAAAATGAGGCTAGTAAAAACGTTTTTATATGCAATTTTTGTGAGACATTTACCATCAACTTAATAACATGCTATCAGCTGTGTCCCCAAAATAATATGGTTCAGGCTAAACACACGAAATGTGGCATAGACAAAATTCACGCTCAGTAGCCAAACACAACAGTTTTGGTTTAAAAACAGATGGAAGAGGTATAATAGTGACAGTTTGCTGGCTTGTCGCCTAAAGCAATATTTGTTACTGATTTTCAATAATGTCCAATTTGTAAAATCATCCATTGGAAGTGGCAAGAGAGACATTTCGTCGCTTTAAAACTAAACCGCCGTATGTCAAAAGAGCATACTTTTACAGGAGAGACTTCTAAAAATTTCATCATGATTTTTTGATTTAATTCATTTGTTTTTTAATTAATATGCCCGTGTAGATATTCAAAATATTCGTTTTTAAATTCTTATTTTGTATTTAAATACAACTTTACGCTAACTCTAAACTGAAAGCGTAAAATAGCACATAAGGCCCTTTAGCATAAAAATAAAATGTAAATATGATGAGAAATATCTAATTATCATACTGAAGTTGTGACCAATATCTGACACTTGCTATTATGTATTACTAGCTTTTGCCCGCGGCTCCGCTCGCGTTAAATTCGGGGTATCACAGAAGACATAGCACACATACCAATTTTATAGATTTCTACATTGAAAACTTCCACTCCTCACTTTAGGGAAATGGGGGGTTTTGAAGAGACAAAATGTAGCCTATGTCACTCTCCATGCCCTAAACTATCTCTACCTAAAAAATCACGTCAATCCATCGCTCCGTTTAGCCGTGAAAGACGGACAAACAAACAAACAAACAAACACACTTTCACATTTATATATTGGTACGGATGATTGGCTCAAGGGCCAAATACAGAAGGCGATTCTTCTTGACACGATCATGCCAGATAATGACGTTCCTTACTCTACAGTTTACTCTATCACCTCCTACTTTATCACTTTATTGGTGGTTTACTATTTATTTATTGGACGCAAATAACGCGAGAACATTATTAACTATTTTGTGCATAATAATATATCTTTTTCACGTTTATAGACATTGACTATAGTAACTAATTTTGTTTCGTTTCACCAACACAATTATCACCTTACAGTCAAGCTTTTTTCCCACAGGGATAGGAAAAAGTACTTTATTTCACTTGCTACGATGGAATACCTCTTTTGTTTCATCCTCATTCATCATCTCTTCATACGTGCTCGTCGGTTTATTTTTTTAAATTCCTGTCATACATAGATTTAGTCATATATTAAAACAGCACCTTTAAACATGAACGCCTTCAAAAACCGCTCACAAATCATAACCTCCAAGATTTATGGGCCTCGAAATAATTTACCGTGAGTTCAGTGTACGGGTTGGCACGCGTCGAAGATAAATTTATTATCGAACAACGCCCTCTGTGTTGGCCCAGAGGAAATTGTCTCAGAAATGAGGCGGGAAGTAATAACTCATTGGACTCAATGCCTCCTTAAGGGAATCTTTGGGCACTTTGTTGAAAATAGATTTTGCGATGCAGAGATAATTAGCTAGGATGTTGATGAAGGAAGTTGAAGCTGACTGTGAAGATGAGTCGGAGTATTTAGATGAACTAAGTGCTTCCTTTTCGGTCACTTTGGTAAGGTTTAATACCAATCAGACGTATAACAGAGATATAGTACAGGGTTTTAGACCAACAGTAGGAGGTAAAGTCTGCGTTATTTTATTTACACACATAATACTATGAAAACTCTAAAATGGGCTCAACAATCCGATGGAAATCAACTTGCATTAATGCTTCTGTAATGTTTACTATTTTCGAAAGAATTTAAGTGGAATAATTAAGTGTTAATTAAAACGGATCTACTAATATTTTTATATCGAGATTTGTTCGACATGTTTCAGGCCAGTTCGTGACCTATCATGTAGAGCTACGCGTCACGTCTGCGGATAGACGTGCACTATCCGCTGCCGTGGCATGTAACTCCAGATAGATCACGAATAGGCCCTAAACATGTCAAGCCATACTCGATTAATAAATTCGTGTCCTGTGACACAACGTCTGTGATCAAAAAAATCATAGTCCTATGCCAGTGATACATATCTGTGACCATGTTATTCGTACTTCTGACCACGATAATTTCGCCCGGCTTAGCTTAAGGGCTCAGTGAAACGCTGCCGGACGCGAACGTGTTAAAAAGTGAGTAGGTCCATTTTATTAGGGTTCCGTACCCAAAGGGTGAAAACGGGACCCTATTACTAAGACTTCGCTGTCCGTCTGTCCGTCTGTCAACAGGCTGTCTCAAGAACCGTAAGAGCTAGCCACTTGAAACTTTCAGAGATGATGTAGTTATTTCTGTTGTGGCGATAACAACAAATACTAAAATCAAAATAATAATAATAATAAGGG
This sequence comes from Adoxophyes honmai, assembly GCA_005406045.1. Lineage (NCBI taxonomy): Eukaryota > Metazoa > Arthropoda > Insecta > Lepidoptera > Tortricidae > Adoxophyes > Adoxophyes honmai. The sequence continues at coordinate 151,642 of BHDV01016755.1, read as the reverse complement.
GGGCTCCCATGGAAATAATGTGGTTTTTTTTTGCTGGTTTTGGTACGGAACCCTTCATGCGCGAATTCGACTCGCACTTGGCCGGTTTTATTTAATTACTAGTTAATTCGTTTCTCATACTCACCTCTTTCAATTTTAGGATCCCCATTGGCCGAGTAGAGGGCAATGGTGGAGTCGTCCCTGTAAAGTTCCCCCACTTTAGCCTCGCACCGGAGGATGGGCGCCCCCCTCTCGTGGTGGGCTGGCCACAGCTGGATCTGGACGTAGAACTCGGAGCGGAACAGGCCCTCAGCAGCTGGCTGGACCTGGTAGATGCCTGGTGTTACCTGGTAAAAAAAAAGTTGTAGTTATACACTGTGGTAACGATAAGGAGACTTGAGCCACGTATCCTTGATGTTATTAGTGGCAACTAAAATTAATAAGTCCGATTGTGATTTTTAATCAATTTGTTTCCAACACTGAAACAATAAATTAACTGCAGTCTTTAATTTAAAACAGTTAATTAGTGAATAGAAAAAGTACATATTGGCTAAGACATGGCGATATTTCACAGTGGTTTTTTTTGGAACGGGAGTGACACAAATATAAATACAAATGTCACGGTGTTCTCCTATAACTAGTATTAGAAAGCTGCACTTAATACTCCGTACCAATGTTCGGTGTAAATGTGCCTTTCGAGACAAGTGGTATGAATTTGGATACTTGAGTTGGGCTTTGACAAAAACGGCGAAAATGATAGTAAAAATATGGGTAGTTTTGAGCCGTTGTCAGTTGCATCAAGCAGTCGTGCGGAAAGAGCAGTGGCGCGTTGCTTTCTAATGGCTAACATACACGTAACAGTATACTTGCGCAAGCCTGGACTTGCACAAATAGACGTATATTATATTTGCGCAATTATCTTCCAACACACGTAACAGTATACTTGTGCAAGTCCAGGTTTGCACAAGTATACTGTTACGTGTATGTTAGCCATAAGATGGGTCACGCATTGGCTCGAATCATGTTCAGGTAATCTCGATATATAGATGTGAGTGTATCTATTTTAGTTTACTATAAATTTATACCCAAAAGCAGCAAAACAATATTCGCAAACCCCACCAACGAACAATGAACACCGGCGGAGTTTAAACACAGTGAAACTAACGTGTTAAAAGCACTCGTGGGAAAAACAAAAAGCAAACAGATCTCCGAGGCTTAGCGCCGCATATCAGAAACTGCAGGGAAATTGCACTAATACCCCTATTGTGGGGAATTCTCACGTTTACATTATTAAGTTTAGCGGGTGACAACATAAGGGTTTCGCGCGAACACTTTTATTGTTTTGCTTTTGCGTTTTACGGACCGTTTGTTTTGGGTATTTCAGTTTTTATGAATCGTGCCTCGTTGTTTTGAGTCTTAAAATAACACGTCTCCATTTCTTTAGTGGATTTTGTAAGTGGTCAAAGTATGCCTTCGGCGACAAGCTAGCACTTAAAATCTAAAAAAAATATGCTATGAATTAGTTTCTTTGGTATCTTGTTTTGTCATCTAATCTGTATCTTGTGTTTTGTAATTGCTTTATAGGCTTTGGAGAAGATAATCCTTAAATTAACTAACACGGTCCTTATTTTATTAAAAAATCATTAAAAGAAGGGACTAGTATCAACTTAACATAAAATACGTCTATAAAACGAACTGGAAACAACTAATGCATAAAATAGCAACTACGTTGGACATACAGTTTTATGGCTCGTGTTTGTTTTCATTTTTATTTGCATCTCTAATAAAACGATACGTCGTTTTCATGAAGCCGTTATTATTGTTCGGTAGATCTTTCCCCTTTCCCTGTCCCGTGTAGTGACAGGTTTAGTATAACACCTCTCCATTTTCATTGATATCGTAAATGGCAAGTAAGGAAATAGTTTAAGGTATATTCTAGGCGACAAGCTAGCAACTTATTACTATTATACCTGCCAACTTACCTAAAAAATATGGTAGATTGACCAGGAAACTTGAAATAGTTGAGATTTTGTTATTTTGTCGAGTTTCGTAAAGCCTATGCCATTTGGGAATACAGGCGTGATGTATGTCTGTATGGAGATTTTAGCGCGCATAACAACATTACGGCAGCATATCGTGCTCCGTTGGTCGTGTACCATCGCGAACAGGGATTGTTGAGCCATTTATCTATGTTTATAAGTTGGTCGTGTAATGCTAATCCAATAGCTGACAATCTAGTCGGTCACATCGGTCTTTGATTACACGTCTAAATTGCGAACAGTAGCAAGTGGCTCAACAATCCCGGTTCGTGACTGTACGTGTGTTCAGTCGATTCAGCCAAGTTCTACAAATTTACAAACACACTAAAAGAACCCTCCTTTTTTATATAAAACGCTGTGCGTCGGTTAGCGGTATTTTAACGCCGCGTACGGTTAGAGGGAGTGTTGACATTTTAACCTGTTTTACGCGCGCGTCATAAACCGTTTTACGATGGTGATATAAGACAGTTGTTACCATCTTTACGGGTAGCAATGCAAAGTTTCAGATTAATGAAATAATAAAAGATTTGGTTTCATATCGTATTTGGGACATGATTTTATTTTATCTTCTGTTTCGGGAGAGAATTTCAGGTATAAATTTTTATGCGTTTTGTTGGATGTGATCGTTATGCAATCGTTTTCAAACTGTTATTACGTATAGTCCCCCGAAAGTTAGATGACAAAACTTTAAAGAGAGAGAGAGAGAGAGAGAGAGAGGTGAGAGAGAGAGAGAGAGAGAGAGAGTAAGTTTTTCGCATCGCTTTTACCCGGAAATAACTCCTCTCCCCAAAACTCCTGCCATCTAACTCGCCGTGGACTGTATCGACTTAAGTATTTACCCCATCTTCCTTCATTCTACCTTTTTCCAAACAATACGATAAAATACCACGGTATAACAGACATGGTATGCCATTGTGGTAAATCGTATATCGGCCTTATCTCGTTCTGATGAGAGTTCAAATCAGAAGTATCCGAAACCGTCGAGAATGCATGGGCATGAAAACTTGCGTCCAACGCGTTGCTTTAGCCCTTAGATGAGTGCTATATGCTTTTAGTTAATATATTATTCTTGTTTCTACAACTTGTACAGATTGTGTTTTCAATAGTTGTTTGTTGTTAACAATTTTCTAGACCTGTGATTTGAAGTAATGACTTTCTATAGAGCTTTTTGCGGTGCATTCATTTTGACAATGATGATCTGGTAGAAAGCTGAAGCGGTGTGGTAGACTCAAAATGACGCATTAATAAATTTTATGAATTATAGACGTGAGGGATGAATATGAATGAAGCGAGAGAAGAACAGTCTCCTGCATTAAACAAAGCAAGATTTAACGAAGTACCACTACTTAACATCTTACCAAGTTAGATTGGACAGTATGTAAGAATAGAGGCAAATAGCGCTGTCTCTGCCTACCTCGCAGAGAATAGAACGTGATGTTTCTATATCCGAGAAATTACACAAACTCTCATATCGCACAAAGCATAAAATAGTTTTGTCCGTACAATAATCGTCTTGCAACAACTGTAGTCTTATATCAAGTGGCTACCTCTTGACAACCTTTTTGAACTACAAATCCTCCATAATAAACACTCGCCAGTGCACCAACTAATCCGCTTAATACCTCACATTTCAGCACTATACCTCATTCACGGAAACAAGTTAATGGGGAAATCAAAAATGCAGTGTTCAAACTTGGCTACCTTTGAATATCAAAAAGTTTTTGACAATTTTTTTTTTTTTTAGAAAAATAAACTTTAAACTTTTGACAAATTGTAATTTCATAATATTTTTTTCGTGGAATTCCAAGACAAGTGTCAAATTATTAATAAAGTTAAACAAAAATAAAAAATACAGTTTTAGTAAGATGTCAAGTGAGAAGGAGAATGCACGCTATCATATACGTGAGACTGAATGAGAATACTGTTTCACTATTTTTGCTATTACGTGACAGAGAGAGCGCTATGTTATCTTGTTTTCGTGAACAGGGTATAGTGTAGGGGAAGAAATAATTAATTTCTTCCATTAGCATGGTGTGTTCCGGGGCGAGACCACAAATTAATAATGGTGAGCATACCCTCCACTGCGGCTAGCGGCTTCAAGAACTACCAGTTAATAATAAACGAAATTCAGAGGTTTTTATTCGTCTTCCTTGGATCCATCGTAGAGTAAAGTTAAAGTAAAAAACTCTTTATTGTACAAAAAAAAAGGGTACAGATAGGTTTCAATAAAAGTACAAAGGTGGACTTATCCCAAAAGGGATCTCTACCAGCCAACCTTTGAACAGTAGAGAGGAGCAGCAATTTAGGTAACAACAAATAGAATTTTTCACTATTTACAAAATTTGATATTATAATTACAATAAACTAGCTTTTGCCCGCGGCTCCGCTCGCGTTAAATTCGGGGTATCACAGAAAAGATAGCACACATACCAATTTTATAGCTTTCT